>JAXQGS010000229.1:0-24545 GCA_037040325.1 Mucor sp. M7501 | reverse complement strand
CTGTTCGAGTAGAAAAATCCTGTGTAATTGCCCCTGAAAGGTTTTTGGATGTCCATTTTGTGATCCAGAGGACCAGTGGCAGCAGCGGCAGCTCTGAAATTCAATCCCAGCTCAGGCTGCGGCGTTTTTTTGCCCTGACAACCATCATGATAAACAACACTGCAGACGTCTAATTGACCTGGATACGCTCAAACTCTGTCAGTGCCACCCCATAG
The DNA here is from genome assembly GCA_037040325.1 of Mucor sp. M7501. Lineage (NCBI taxonomy): Eukaryota > Fungi > Mucoromycota > Mucoromycetes > Mucorales > Mucoraceae > Mucor > Mucor sp. M7501. The sequence continues at coordinate 24,330 of JAXQGS010000229.1, read as the reverse complement.
ATACCAATTGCATGCTGCTGCATCTCTAAATCTAACATTTGAGTATACATGTTAAGGGCCTTTTCTCGTTACTGGGCATGTTTCTTGGGTTCAGACGACAGCTTTGACAAGATGCTCTCTGAGCCGCATCGATGAACAATGAAAAAGACTTCCCTTGAAGTTTAGTCATACAGTAGGAGCTACAGGTACTTATTTACGACCGACTAAGGGCTGAATCGTTTTAATAATGTCCTAAATAACTCTGTCAATGGTGACAATGACCAAAGCCAGGCTAAAGATGACAAACTGATGGACAGCAGTGATAATGGTAATCTTTACAAGGAGCAACATTCTTCTTCTAAAGAATAAAAGGACTAGGTTTCTGATGAATTATCTATAGTATAGTCATGCTGTACAGTAATTAAAAAAAGTAATGTAAATCATCCATCCTTTATTCGATATCAGCCATCATGTTCTTAGGAGTAAGTATGTGAAAGAATACTCCTGTTGTGTTTTAATAAATGACTCTTCTATCGCACTATGGTGGTGTTAGTAAATGATGTACAGTACATGGACATTGGATGGAAATCTTACCTTGATAACAATGGGTGGTTGCTGAGTGTTAGGGCGTGAAATCTCTGCCAATTCTCTCCCGGCCTATACAAAAGAGATACCGTTACTATTGCTCATACCGAGTGCCATGCTCGACTTACACTGGTAGTTCCTCCCTCAATTAACTGGGTCAATGACAATGTCTTTTTACTCATCCTCAAGGAGGCACGTACTCGATCTGCCACCAAATCCAAATATGCCGTTGTCAGAGCTCTCCATTCCACGACCACCGGATCCGACATTTCAAACATGGGGGCAACTTCGACCTTGGGTTGTCCAGGAAGTAGCGAGTTTTCACGGTAGTTTTCAATGCCTCTCTCGTAATCTTGTTTCTTTAGCGTAATGAACCCGGTATCCATCAACAGCCCACCTTGATACAATAAACACATTTAGTAAAGAATACATCAGGAGTGTGTGTGTGAAAGGAGATGACTGTTCTATGGATTATGCTACTATACATACCATTTGCATAGTCAGGCAGGGGCGTCAATTGCTCAGTTCCTTCTATTACAGCGCCCAATAGCTTCTCCATTGGCTCAATCAAGGAATAAACCATCCACTGCGACAATTTGTGAAATGGAACCATTTGGTCTTGATCACCCAGGGCAGCACATGGCCATACATCTCCTAATTGAAAGGTTCCGCCCTTGCAATTGCTAGCATCTTCCACGGTCCAAATCTCGCCAATTTCCAATATTACGGGCCACAGGGTTTCTAAATGAATCAAGGGTCCTTTTTTGGTTTTGATTGTGGTTGGGTGGCATAAAAGGTAATCTAAAAATATAAGGTTATTTTTTAATATATAAACAAATCAACCTTGCAACAAAGCGCCCCTCCTTTTGTACCCCCTTCCCCTTTTTTTGCAGCCTCCCTCCTTTTGCGTATAGGATGTGTGTAATTACCCATCATATTTCCAGGTCGCGGAACCAGACCCTCTTCACCACCGAAATAGTCGGGGCGACGTTGTATCGCTTGAGCAAGATGCTGTAGTAAATCAAACCTGTCTTGCAATCCGATGAGCGATGTGGACGTGTCTGTCTTGAATCCTGCCAACAAATCATCCATTGTCAAACGTGCCAATGCCTCCGCTAATAGGTGACACAATAACAAAGGTTAGTTAAAGTTGATGTGCTCTCCTCCTCCCCTTGATGGGACACACTTACAGTCAACTCGATGAGGCTGGTTGGGGTTGATTGAAAATGTGCCCGCCATAAACATTTCAAGGATGGCAATTGCAATGCCTTCTCTTCGCTTGTAGAGTCTATTCGTGCTGGTTTCACGGAAGGAGTAGCTCTGATTTGGATCGATGTCCAGCAAGACGCCGATGGTAAACAAGTCCAAAACCCGTCTGGTCTGTTCGGTTGCATCAATCCCGAGACTAGCCCAGCTATTGATTAGAGTTTGAATACGAGGACGGCCACCAGCATCGAAATGGCGCCAACGACCATGGGCAGGAATTTGAGATGGATCATCATAGTCTCGCTTGATCAAGGATATAACAAACTGAACCATGTCTTGCAGTTTGCTGGTATCAATGTCGAAATGCTGGAGCTTGTTCTTGACAGCTGCCTCTTGGACCTTGAAACATCTCTCACGTACCGCATGCAGACTTAAGAGATATTCATTGTTCTTGTGATGTGTGTGATTATTAGTACTGACAGGTACCATCTTGATGTATTAGTCGATTATTTTACTTTCAAAATAGAATAAAGGAATGTAATAGTAATAGTAGTAAAGAAAAAGACAAGGGGAAAGGAAGAGAGAGAGAGAGAGAGGTCTAAAAAATGGTACAACAAATAATAAATATATAGTCGATTTCAATTCAAGGAGACATGTTGTTGTTGTTGTTCATATACACAATAGAACAGAAAATATACTAGACGAGGAGGCAAAAAAAAAGAACACGAATATAGCCATGCCACTATACATGATACATCATGCAGCAGCGCAGTAATGATAAAGATGAAAATCATTCTTCAGATGCCCCTTTCTGTAATTGCATGTAGATCCAACACGCATGCTCTTGCTTGATCTTTGAAAAGGAGCTTGTCAAATGAGGCCTTTTTTATGTGTTTTATAGCATAAATGCAATTACTGTATATTTTTGGATATTTTCTTCTTATTAAGGCCACTATAGCTCCAGCCATGATAGTAAGATCACCTCCATATACCTCATCCATCGCGTGGCTATACATATTCTAGAATATGAACATAATCCGCTCAAGGTGTGTACTTGCATGTTTACTATATCACATAATTCAAAGATGGAATCACCTTCTCAAAGAGTGTTATACCGCTGAAGCTCCCATCATTATTACGTGAAAGCCCTTTGCAACTTATTAACTGGAAATGGGAATCTAACTCTTTCAAGAAGCTCCGCGCCTATAGATCAATGAGGGTAGATATGATAGTTACAATACCTCTTTCTATCCATACATGTGCAAAACACAGCGATATTTGAGTATATTTGAATAGTAGTTTCTCGCGTTATGGGCCATCTTAGACTGCCAGAATAGCATCGCGCAATTGCTTTCATTTAGTATTTATTTTTTGACACCTTTGATCACTTTTTTTTTAGGTCAAGAGCATGCTCAGAGTATGCAATTACAGTCTCTATTCGGCTTTTGTCTTTTGCTTTGATTCGACAGGGTTCTTGGATCAAATAGAGTTTCGGCTATTAGTCATTATAGGGATAATAACTACATTGCAAAAGCCATAAAAGCTCTTGAGATAACACTGCTATTACTGATTCAAGATTTCGCTTTCAATTAAGGTCTATACACCCATCCACACATCGTCAGGGTGATATTTCAACCACAAATAATGGCTAGACGACACTTGTATTGCTCATAGAACAAGCAAAGAAGCAATTTTCAAGGATTACCAAAGCTAAAGGGATTGATACACCAAATCTTCGTGCTACTCCCAATATTCGGTAAAATCTTGCCAAGAACGAATCCTATTGACTGATAAACCTTGACCCAAAACTATTACGATTCTTGCAATCATATGCGCGTCTTTTTTCTATGATGAATCTAGTCTTTTATTGCGATCATCTAGAATTCTCAGTATAAATTATTCGATTTTCTTCTTTGGCCTATACATAATACATTGCCATGCTGAACAATAATTACTCCGTGCCGGTTTCATATTGATTCTGCTGCAGCAAAGAATGAACAACTTGGCTTGGGGATGTGTGTGAGTGATTGAAAAAGCGTAAATGTCAATTAAAAAGGATCGATCTTGGTGTTTGATTCTTCAGCGTCATTTTCTCTGAGAGATGCGAGCAAGATGGAACGAGAAGAGGCAAAATGCATGAGCGAATAATATGATCTCGGTGTAATTTTTCCGTATTCCTCCATACGGTCAGCCATTTCCCCGGGCCTATACATCATTTCATTTTAAATGTTTAGTGCAGTTGATGAAACAAGCATGCGATTACTAATCCTTGGCTTCAGCACTTGTGTGCCTTTTATGATGAGTATGGATATAGCGTTCAAAGCACACGCTCAGACATGAAAATCACATAGATAGTTTGTTGCCATAGTAACGCTTTTTCATGGTAATATTTCTAACATTGGCGCATATTTCACGCTGTTGAATGATGCCAGCTGGTGTGGTACAAATGTCATCACCAATGCATAGATTGCAGTTAGATCTGAGTTGTGTGTGTATACATGATTTCTTGAATTAGCTATCAATTTGACCATCGAACCACACTAGTCTACAAGACAGAGCCAAAAAAGACGGGCCACTACTTGCCGTATCATCCTACATAGCAACGCCATGTCAAATGCTATCGTCTGGCAGATATGCAGTCAATGATACTATCTTCTGGCAGGATTTCGATCAAGAGAGAATCTGTAGAATGCCAACCACCAAATGACAGAAAACAAGACAATGGTCCAGAATCGACTGGCTGTGTTTCTCTTGCGCTATCTTGATTAAGGTTTCTTTTTCCATTTCGATCGTGCACAGAATGGTTTTTGGGGGCTTTTCTCATTTAAATAGAGAGGCATTGTTCTCACCTTTCTCTCTTTCACTCTCTTTTTTTTTTCCCTCGCTACATTTCACACTTTTTTTGTATGGAAGAAAAACCAGTAGATCAAATAGAGGTGTCTCGTCACCAACCAAATTACAATTATGCGTCTTCCACTGAAGACACTATCGCACACGAAGACAACTTTGGCAGAAATGGCACTTATGGAGAGACAGATGTAAATCAAGTGAATGTCCAAGGTAAAAAAAGTGCCACCACTGTTTGTCTATTTACAGCACATGTACTCACGTTTTGACAGGTGCCAAAAATGAGTATCAGACATTAAAGCGAGAGCTCAGTCAAATGAGCCGTAGAAGCTCTCCTTCCAAAGCTGAGGAAGGTCAGGCAGATTCAGAAGACTTTAACTTGGATGATTTTTTGCACGGCATCCACCGAGAACAAGAAGAAAACGGCCAAAAGCGTAAACATTTAGGTGTTTCCTGGAAGAATCTTCATGTCGAGGTAAATATTGCAGTTAAACTATGGTGGAAACTTCGAATGAGCTCATGCATGAATTTTGTGATTTTAGGGTTTGGGCGCAGACGCTTACACCATTCCAACTGTATTTTCATACATCATGTCTGTATTAAAGTTTTGGAAGCTGTTCAAAAAGAACGATGCTAGTACCAAGGTAATCATTGATGATCTTACTGGTTGCTGCCGAGATGGCGAAATGCTTCTCGTGTTAGGTATGATATAATGTAGCCCTGTAATGTAGATAACACGCTGACTTTGGTTGTTTGTAGGTCGCCCAGGAGCAGGATGTATGTGTTGTATTTCAGTAATGCCATGTGAACAACGAATTGACATAGATTGTTTTTAGGTACTTCGTTCCTCAAAGTAATTGCCAACATGAGAGGTGCTTACACACATGTGGGAGGCGAAGTCAATTATGGCGGCATCGATCCCAAGGAATTTGCATCGAAATACAGAGGCCAAGTGTGCTACAATGAAGAAGAAGATCAGCACTACCCCACCTTGACCACCAAGCAAACACTGCAGTTTGCTCTCCGTACAAAGACACCTGGCAAGCGTCTGAATGAAGAATCCAAGAAGGACTTTGTTGATCGTGTCATTTACTTGCTCGGCAACATGCTGGGTCTTACAAAGCAAATGAACACCATGGTCGGCAATGCCTTTGTGCGTGGTCTTTCTGGTGGTGAACGCAAACGTCTTTCGATTGCTGAACAAATGACGACCCGTAGTACCATCAATTGCTGGGATTGCTCTACTCGTGGTTTGGATGCTGCTTCTGCTCTTGATTATGTGCGCTCGCTGAGAATTATGACAGATGTGTTCAACATCACCACCATTGCAACTCTCTATCAAGCTTCCAACAGTATTTTCAACTTGTTTGACAAGGTGCTGCTCTTGGACGAAGGCTACTGCATCTATTACGGCCCTACCAGCGGTGCTAAGGACTATTTTGACGCTCTTGGATTCCACAGACCCTCTAGAAAATCACTGCCTGATTTCCTCACTGGTTTATGTAACCCTGTCGAACGCGAATTCAAGCCAGGCTTTGAGGATTCAGCACCCAAGCACGCGTCCGAGTTTCAAGCTGCCTATCTGCAATCAGAGACCTATCAGACCATGATGAGGGACTTTGAGGCCTATAATGAAGTAGTTGAGAAGGAGAACAAGGCTGCTAATTTTGCTGAAGCCATTCACGAAGAGCATCAAAAACGTGCAAAGAAGAGTAGACCTTATATCGCATCTTTCTATCAACAAGTCAAGGCACTTACTATCCGCCAACATCATTTGCTCATCAAGGACAGAGAAGCTCTTATTTCTCGATATGGTACAATTCTTATTCAAGCTTTGATTACGGCTTCTTGCTTCTTCCAACTTCCACTTACTGGTACTGGTGCTTTTAGTAGAGGTGGCGCACTGTTTTTCGCCGTGTTGTTCAACTCTTTCATCTCTCAATCTGAACTCGTTCGTTTCCTCACAGGCCGTCCTATCCTCGAAAAACACAAGCAATACGCTTTGTATAGGCCTTCTGCTTTCTACATTGCCCAGGTGATTATGGATATTCCTTATGCTCTAGTGCAAGTACTGTTGTTTGAAATTTGCGCCTACTTTATGATGGGCCTAAACTTGACAGCTGGCAGATTCTTCACCTTCTTTGTGGTCTTGTTCTTTTTGAACATGTGTATGAATGGTTTCTTCCGTTTCTTTGGTGCCATCACCTCTAGTTTCTTCTTGGCTACTCAGATCACTGGTGTCTTGCTTATTGCCATCACATCCTATACAGGTTACACCATTCCCTACAAGAAGATGCATCCCTGGCTGTTCTGGATCTACTATATCAATCCAATCACGTATGCTTACAAGGCTCTGATCTCTAATGAAATGTCGGGTCAAGTTTACTCTTGTGATGGTATAGGCAATGCGGTCCCTTATGGACCATCGTACGACGACTGGAACTACATGGTGTGCACTATGCAAGGCGGCGTCGCTGGTGAAGACTTTGTTCGCGGCGATAGCTATCTTTTGGAAGCATTAAGTTACAAGCCATGGCAACTGTGGGCTCCTGATTTTGTAGTTGTCGTTGCTTTCTTTTTGTTCTTTACGTTTATCACTGCCCTAGCTATGGAGTTGGTTGGCATGTCCAAGTCATCCACATTGACCAAGCTCTATTTACCCGGCAAAGGTTTGTAACAACATGACAACTTGCACTCAAGTGACACCTTACTAACTGTATAATAATTAGCTCCCAAGCCTCGTACTATTGAAGAAGAAGATGCCCGTCGTGTAGCTCAGCAAAAGGTCACTGACAATATGGACAAAATGTCTACTGGTACGACTTTTTCGTGGAAAGATGTGAATTACACAGTGCCGTTCAAACCTCAACCCCTTCATTTGTTGAACGACGTTTCTGGTATAGTCAAGCCAGGCAACTTGACCGCATTGATGGGCTCCTCTGGCGCTGGCAAAACCACCTTGCTCGATGTGCTTGCTCGTAGAAAGACCATTGGTAAAGTAGAAGGCGACGTATACCTCAACGGCGAGGCCTTGATGACCGATTTTGAACGTATCACTGGTTACTGTGAGCAAATGGATATTCATCAACCTGCTGTCACTGTGCGCGAAGCCCTTCGTTTCTCTGCCTACTTGCGTCAGCCTTCTGATGTGCCCAAGGAAGAGAAGGATGCCTATGTTGAACAGATCATTCTGCTCTTGGAAATGGATGATATTGGAGATGCTCAAATTGGTGATGTTGGCAGTGGCTTTGGTATCTCTGTGGAAGAACGTAAACGTCTTACCATTGGCATGGAACTCGTTGGCAAGCCTCAGTTGCTCTTCTTGGATGAACCTACTTCTGGTCTGGACGCTCAATCTTCCTTCAATATTATTCGCTTTATTCGTAAATTGGCTGATGCTGGCTGGCCTGTGCTTTGTACCATTCATCAGCCTTCCGCCATCTTGTTTGAATACTTTGACCACTTGCTGCTCCTTGTGCGTGGTGGACGTACTGCCTACTTTGGTGAAATTGGTAAAGACTCGCGTACTATGATTGACTATTTCGAGTCCAATGGTGGTCCCAAATGCTCTCCTGAAGCCAACCCTGCTGAATACATTCTCGAAGTTGTGGGTGCTGGTACCGCTGGTAAAGCCACCAAAGACTGGGCAGACGTCTGGCAGAGCTCGGAAGAAGCCAAGGTACTCGCTGCTGAACTGGACGAAATTGAAAGAACTGCAGACAAGAACCCTACTCGTAAAGCTAACACGTATGCTACTCCCTTGAGCACTCAGTTCCGTCTCGTCCTGGGCCGTATGACACTTGCTTACTGGCGTGCTCCCGACTACAATATCGGTCGTTTCCTCAACATTATGTTCACTTCCTTGGTCACCGGTTTTACATTTTGGAAGTTAGGATCATCTTCGTCCGACATGATGAACAAGGTGTTTGCTTTGTTCAGTACTTTTATTATGGCCATGACCATGATTATCCTGGCTCAACCAAAATTCATGACAGAGCGTCTCTACTTCCGTCGTGAGTACGCATCGCGGTACTACTCGTGGCTTCCATTTGGTGTCAGTGCTGTGCTGGTAGAAATTCCGTACATTGTCTTTTTTGCAGCGGCCTTCATGGTTGGTTTCTACTGGACCGCTGGTATGAACAACACTCCTGAATCGTGTGGTTATTTCTACATTACCTTTGTGGTGTTGGTCTGCTGGGCTGTCACCTTGGGTTTCTGTATTGCTGCTGTAGCTGAACTGCCTACCATGGCCGCTGTGATCAATCCTCTCTTCATCTCTATTCTCATTCTTTTCTGTGGTTTGATGCAAGCACCATCCGCTATGCCCAAATTTTGGAGTTCCTGGATGTATTGGCTCGATCCTTTCCATTACTACATTGAAGGTTTAGCCGTGAATGAGCTGGCGGATCTTCAGGTTGAATGCTCGGATGAAGATTTGCTCAAATTCCCTCCTCCTCCCGGTCAAACCTGTGGTCAATACATGGCAAATTTCTTTTCCAATGGTGCCACTGGCTACGTGGCTAACCCTGACGCTACTCAGCCAGAGCAATGTGGCTATTGTACATACAGCTCAGGCGCCGAATTTTACGAAACTGGAATGCAGTGGAGCGTTACGCACCGGTGGAGAAACTTTGGCATCCTCATCGCCTTCTTTATATTCAACGTTTTCGTTTTTCTTTTGGTTGTTTTCTTGAGAAGAAAGGGTAGACGTTAACACCTAGAATCTTTACATAATTTGCTAAAAGGTCCTTTTTAATCTATGGATTCTACATTTTGTATATACATATTTTCAACTAGTAATAAACTAATGATCACAATGAGTAAATTAGATCAATTTCATGTTGCTGTCAAAATGATCCATCATTTAGGATATTATTAAAATTGCACAGATCTTTATACTCAAATGTCAGATTTCAAAATACAGCAGCATGTGATTAGAGACTGCAGAGTGATACTTGGCAGATATTGAGCAATTAGACGTCTACAGTGTCTTTTTTTACTATACAAAAGGTGCCTGCTAGGGCAAAAAAAACAGCCTGTCTGGGATTGAATTTTAGAGCTGGCTGCTGCCACAGGTCCTCCAGATCGTCCATCTGGACATCCGAAACCCTTTCAGGGGCAATTACACAAGATTTTTATAATCGAGCAGCAGGTATTTCTCTACTCTTTTACACGTAAAATTGAACGAGGAATTCAATGGTGTTAGTTTTAAAGCGATCCCTTTAGTCTGTGGAGAGTAACTGTCAAAAAATGCAAAACACGTTTTCGTAGAAAAGGTCTACAAACACTATAGTAAATTGATCCAGAGACACTTTTACATGCTCCTATACTTCTCGGCGGTTCGTTTGAGCTTAGGATTACCTTATTAGAAAACTTCATTTTCGAGGTGAAAACCTTCATCATTCAAAATCATCAAATTTTCCCTTGCTAGTACAAGGCAGAAATCGATGATCAACTCGATCCCCAAAAAATTGCTGAAAAGTGATTCTTAGCCTAATGTCAGGTCGTAGAACACGACTAGACCTATTTTGAGGCCGAGATCACGCTTCTTTGGCGAGATACAAGCAACTTAAAGTGTTGATTTTACAGTGGTAAATACATTTGAGGGCTGCTCACTGGACAATGCGCTTATAAACATTTGATCTGATGGTCTGTAGTTTATCATCTAGCGAAACAGGGCATTCTAAAACTCTTTAATCATTTAAAAGTGCACAGATTTACCCAAAAAGCGTGCCCAATACCCAAAATTTTTGAAGAAACTGTTTTTTTGTAGCAGTTATCGAATTGATTGACGGGCATTGTGTCATTTGACGGATGAGCGAAGAGGAGAATGTCTCTCGCCCGACTCTGACATATAGCCTTTCTTTACTATTAGAGCCACATATCGTCCAACAGATGAACAGAATTGATTCATTTCGTAAGATTCAACATTGCATCATTTGAGGGGTGCATAGTTCGTTTCTTAGTTTTTTTATTGAGTCGATGGAATAAATTAAGTTGTTAATATTACAAGTAAGTTGTTATAGAGTTACATTAGAGAGAGAGAGATGTTAATATATAGATGACCTTATTTGGGATGAGCTCTCACTTCAGCATGATGAATGCTCTTATTATCAAGATCATTGCTGTTTACAGAGGCTGTATCATCAGAGGAGACTGTACTAGCATGATCTCTGTAGACATCATCAAAGAGCTCTTGTTGACCATCTAAACGGATTTCTGCATTGTACGATGTCTCTAGTGCATTTTTTACGACAATTTTATAATACCAAAGCCCGACGGATGCGATACCAATTGCAATGCTAACCAAGTATGGAACTATACAACATATTATGTTAGTCATAAAGCCTCATAACAATACAATCTAACTTACGGAAATAAGGATAGCCTGATGGCTTGGAGACGGGAGGCACAAAGACAAACACCAGTGTGTAAAAGCAAACGGCGATAAACAAGATGGATATAACAAGAGGCACACGGATAGGACGCTTGAGATCAGGTTGTGTGCGTCTCAAGATGAGCAAACCAATGACACTCAGAGCAGAGAAAAAGTAACCTGCATAACCGGAAAATGCAACAATAAACTGGAATACAGAGCCTGGTGGAGGAGCCAACAAAAAGACCAAGGCTAAAAGGTAAAGCAACACGAGCGAGTTGATGGGCGTCTGCAATTTGGGATGCACCTTGGAGAAGAATCTGTCAAAGGGCAGGAATCCTTTACGGGCTGCTTCCAACACGACTCTGGATCCAGAGTAAAAGATGACACCCACAAAGCCAAACGAGGAGCAACCTACAAGCACAGGCAAGACACGACCGCCAAAGACACCACCAAAAGCAGTATTAAACAAGTTGGCAGCTACTGTTAATTTGGATGCCTTGATGACAGCGACAGGTAACACGGCGAGATAGGCGACATTGGCAAGAAGATACAGGACAGTGGTCAATGAGAGTGCTGTGATGGCACAGCGAGGCAGGTTTTTGATGGGGTCTTTGAGTTCATCCAAGACGTAGTTTAGGTTGTACCAACCACCATAGGCAAAAATGACATAGTAGATGGCGTTGGCGTAGGAGCCTGGGTTGTCCAGTGTGCCTTCAAACGAAAAGTTGGTCGAGATGTCAGGCTGATTGGGCAAGCGTCCTGAAAGACCCGCAAATCCAACGCAAATCAGCAAAATGAGCAATCCAATCTTGAGAACAGTGAAAAAGTTGTTTGCGCGAATAGCAAATTTAGTAGAGATAATGTTGAGGACAAGCCAAAATGTCAAGCAAAACACAGCAAAGCCTCTGGCTCCCCAGTCGTTTGTGTAGGATGGACCACCGATAGCAAAGATGATGTTGTTTCCAAAGACTGTAGCTCCCTAGTAGTAGTATAGTGTCAACATGAGTTTACCAAACAAAGACGTTGTATCACATGTTGTTATGCAATTACCTGAGCCAAACCTGCAGAGCGTGCAAAGATACCACCCATGATGAGAAACACAAATGAGATCAATTGTTTGGGCTTTGGGTATTCGTAACTAAGATATTCTTGCTCGCCACCGCTATGAGACAGTGAGTGAGTTAGTATCATGTGAAATGCTTAATCATGTATTATATACCTTCTAGGAAGCATAGATCCCAGCTCCAGGTAGTTCCAGACACCTGTAGCAGCGAAAATAGCACCAACCACCCATAGAATCAGCATCATGCCTCCAGATCCACAGTTGATCAAGATGAATGTAGGGTTAGAAAAGATACCAGTACCGATGATTTGGCCGACTATTATTGTAGAGAACAACTAGAGTTAGTTTACAATCAGACTCACGTATTGACAGTAAGAAAAAAAAAGACATGTATACCATTCATCATGGTGCCACTAAAAAATCCCAAATGTCTGTTCAGTTTTTGATCTCCAACAGCCAGAGGAGAGAGATTTTCAATCTGCTGAGGCACAGCCTTCTTGGCATGCGCGCTGCCACTACTGCTGTTACTTTGAAACGAAGTACCACCTGAGCTTGTCATTAAGAGTAGGGAAAAGATGTTTGTAGAGTAGATGTTTGATGTTGGAGAAAAAAAAAGAAATGAAAAGGAAAACGATGCCTCCTTTATAAATGCAAGTGATTTTGAAATACGCCATTGCAACGATCAGTTGGAAAAAAACAAAAAAAGTACTGATCTCTCTCTTTCTCGGGAGACACACTTGGCAGGTTTTTTTTTACACATCATGTATTCCAACATGGTGAAATTTATTATATAGACTTGCGCCATTTTTCACTTTACTTTGAAAGTCTTTTGAGTTGCTATCTTGCATGGTTACACTGAATTGTCTCATCGAGAGTTAAAATTGTATATCTACCTATTTGGTAATAAGCTTCAGTCTATAGTAATCCCAGATTACCAATGCGTTGTGCACAGCTGTAAGGGATGAGTCTGTGTGAATAACTGGCTGCCTATAAACACATGATGGAAAAAAGGCGTCAAATCTGGATAGATTCTACCATACATCATTTTAGCTCGACATTTTCATTTGGATTAATAATCAACATCTCTGGTGCTGATGCTCGCCATCACTTTGCATGATATGCATAAATACAACTGTCAAAATCCGGTTTCTTTTTTATTTTTTCATCACTCTACTACTACTACTACTACATTCCAAACATGCCTACTATTCAATTACAAAACTCTTCTCAACCTGACTTTACCTACTTGCCTGACAGAGTCAACTACAAGAACAGAGTCGCTCGTCGCTTGGCCGAAGAGCAGCTTGAAAAGGAATTGCCTGAAGGTTTCCCAGCTCAATTGGAGGGTCCCAAGCTCTGGAAAGGTTCTGACTATGAGGGAAAGGAATCTGAATGGGTCTATGAGCTCACTGAACAAGAACTCAAGGAAATCGATGATGCCGTCCATGATTTTGAAGCTACCGAGAAGCATTTCTCAGAGATCAACAAGGAAACATTCCCCTTGCCTACATTCGGTGCCAAGATCAAGACCTTGACCGAGGAGAATGTCGTCGAAGGCCGTGGATTCATTGTCATCCGTGGACTGAACCCTGACAAGTACACTCGTGCCCAAAACATCATTGCCTATACGGGTGTCTCTGCTTACGTTGGAAAGCGTGGTCTTCAGGGCCGTCATACCATTGGTAAGTTGCATCGAATCTCGTTCAAGCATTAGCATATTTAAACTCTATATATATACATGGTTCATGTAGCACACATCAAAGATTTGGTTCCTGAAAAAGGCTTGGATGAAATCACCGCACCAGCTTTTACCAACGACCACCAAGTGTATCACACGGATGCTGGTGATATCATCTCTCTCTATGCCATTGGTGTTGCTGAACAAGGAGGCAAGTCTCGCATTGCTTCCAGCTGGACCGTCTATAACGAGATTGCCAAGACTCGCCCTGATTTGATCCACACCTTGTCTCAAGATTGGCCTTTCCAAACGTAAGTGTCGCATTCAATGTCGCATGGAGAAAAGCTTGCTTACTGACAAAACATGACATGCACAGTGATCTCAACAAGGAGAAAGAACCCTACTTTTTGCGCCCTCTTCTCTACTATGTTGACAACAAGTTGATCATCCAATATGCCCGTCGTAATTTCACTGGATTCGGCAAGAACCCTCGCCGTGAAGACATTCCTCCCATCACCGAGGCTCAAGCAGAGGCACTGGATGCGCTTCACTTTACTGCTGAAAAAGTAAACCTGGGCGTTGATTTCCAAAAGGGCGATATCCAGTACATTAACAACTTGTCCATCTTCCATGCCCGTGATGGCTATACTGACAGCGAAGAGAACACGTAAGTTTTTTGTATAGTGTGATTTGCACTACCCCCGTTTCACTCACAATGTTTATTACACTGCAGCCGCCATCTCCTGCGCCATTGGCTTCATCCTGAAAATGCTTGGAAGCTGCCTCCTCAACTGGAATCTACTTGGAACCATATTTACCACAATGAACGTGAAGAAATATTTCCCCTTGAGGCTACATTCAGACTTGTTTAAATAAATCGTTCTCTCTTTTTCTGCTGTAATTTGTTGATTTCCATGTAAAGTCCAATCCGACAGTTTGGTTGCACAAGTACGGAGGCAAATGTGCGAATGTCATTCAATGCTTTGCCACTGTAGAATCTAGTAGAGTGCGAGTTTTGCAGAGATGCGCTTGGTGGTTAGTATGTTTTGCTTGGCTAAAATCCATTACTCATGTGTGTAAAGTGATTCGCATCTTGCTCTCCAACATTTGGGCTTTCTTTGCAAGAAAAAGAAAGGCACCGTACATGTGCAACAAACATACGGCTTTGCACACTGTGCCAGGCGATCTCTTGTATATTTCGCTGATTTGTTCAATAAAATGCCAGTCTAACCACTCGTTTTAACTGCTGAAAGATCCACTCATGGCTCCATGAACAAGCGAAAAAAAGTAGTGGTTGCAAGATGCTTGACCTTCCAAAGGCCATCAAATCTGTCTGTATACAAACAATAAACAAAGACCCCATCTGTTCACAAGATAGCCATGCGAGCCACTTTTGGAGCCTTCTTGATTTTACCTGGTAAAAAGGCAAAGATCAAGTACCAATCAGACCATTACCGAACGTACGTTCGCTCATGCATAAACTCTAAATCAACCAAGCCCTTTGTCTCGTACATAAATACAGCACATCAAGAACCAACACATAACAAAAAACGCCTCTTTATCCACATCTATCCATATATACATTAAAATGAAAGCATTGCGCTTGGCCTCATTTATACTGATCACTCAATCCTTGCTATCCAATGTCGAGTCTCTCATAGCGTCATCTCGACGATCCACAGCTTGTGGATTCCTCAAGGGCAAAATTTACTGCTTTGGTGGAGACGTGCCTGAGATTGGGCTGGCCGCCGACACTTCTTTACTTGTACTTGATCTCACAGTGAGCCATACTACTTCTATCAACAGTGAATGGCAAATCATTACAGATGCTGAAAGAGCAGATATTGCTGCTGGAGCAAGAGGCACTGCTCAAACGGCTGTCTATGGAGAAGGAGATACCATGATCATCAGCGGCGGCTTTACGACATCCACAACACCTATTATTCAAACCATTGCTTACTCGGCCAGTTCTAATTCTTGGAGAGCCATTGACAGCTTCATGGATGGCGTCAATGGCGAGAGACAAATGTAAGCTGCTTGAAAGCGACACAAACACTGCAGTACTAACTAGGATGGGTAGATATTGGGGCACCTCTATATACGTGCCTCCGCAACAAAAGTTCTACTTTTTCGGTGGTGTTGAGCAGTAGGTAGCCATACGCTATAACGACTGACATTGGCCACTCATCGTTCTCTTTCTGCAGAAACCCGCATCAATACTGGTACCTGGATACTGAAACCAACACCAATTTCACACACATCTTTCCAGATGCAAACAAAACGTCCACCCTTGTGGGATACTACCGAATGACCACACTGGATCTAGGCTTTCCCTCTGTACGTATTACTACCAAGTCAAAGCATAAGCCTGTGGCTCATCACACTGATTATATATACTATAGACATGGAGCATCATACCCTCCCAGAATGGATTTGTCCCCAGCCTATTCCATAGTCTACAGACTGTCGTCTTTCATCCTGATTCGCAGACATTGTATTACTTTGGTGGAGTATACAGCAACCTCTCAACAGATTCTCCCACTGAATCTCACTCATTTGCTGAAGCCATGACATTCAATACACTGACAAACACCTGGGGAGTCAAAGCCTTCACTGGAGACATTCCTTTGAAACGAGTTCATCATACAACAACACTCTGTAAGGTATCATGACGCACAGTAGCTTGAGCCTTTGACTGACATGTTTGAAATAGTGCCTTCAAATCAGGAGGTGCTGCTCTATGGCGGTGCATCAGAAGAGCTTGGTCCAGGTACGCTTGTGATTTACATGCAGTGAACATCACCACTAATACGTATGCCATCTAGCTGTCTCTGACTTTTGCTACGTGGCCAATTTGCAGACATTTACTTGGAAAGCGCACAGCAATTACCTCACACTGCCCAAGAATGTCCCTCCTGCCAGAGCAGAGCATTCAGGTACCATACAATAGCAGACGGCAATCAAAAGAACCTACATTAACACATTTTCTGTCATGTAACTAGCTGTTCTCGTTGACACGAAACTATTCATCTTGTTTGGCTATGTTGTCGATCTAAGTGCATTAACAAGCGATACAGTGCTGATTCTCGACGTCTCCAATACCGAGAAGCTTTCTTTTGTCAGCGAATATGCAGGACTGTACGGCTCCAATACAAGCAATGTGGGTGCTATAGCTGGTGGCGTTGTCGGTGGCGTAGGCGTAAGTTGCACACAACAACAACACATGCAAAGTACTCGTCCTTAACAAAATACTGTACTTAGGGCTTATTACTTGTAGCTGCCGCAGTGTTTTTTTATAGAAGAAAGCAGAAAGCCAAAGCCAACGACTCCTCATCCAATTCAGTCAATGGCAACGAACCCCAGGAGCCTGTTGTTGATTGGGACGATATTGAAAGCAAGTTTATTGCTCACCCAGCTAGACAAAGCACCACCTTCTCTCCCATGATAACCCCCAACACGCTGAATACTGTGATTGCCAATGACAACAAGTACTACCCTCCCAACGAGATTGAGTTGCCTCGTGAAAAGACGCTGGTCGAGAAAACAAGAAGTCTTACCATGGAACTTTCGCCTGCCATGACAGCCGCCTCAGCCTCTCCCTCGGCCAACACAATGGTGCCACCTTATAGCCCTGGGTTTAGTAGACAGTCTACTGTGCTCTCGTCGCCTGATGTCTCGCACGCTACTCCTACTACTATTGCTGCTGGCTCTCATTCACCCAATGTACACAGTCGACATGAAGATGAGCTACTCATTTCTCAAGGCTTTACCAACATCACAAAGCCAGATGTTGGTAGTAGTTGATCTATTTTTGTTAATAAAATAATGCAGTTTTTCATTGTAATACTAGAGTAGTAGTATGGCATAATTCTTGGTGAAATCATGTCATTGACTCTAGAGATCAGTTTATTTTTTTTTCTCGGATTCCCAAGCTCTAATCACATATAGTAAGTGCTTGTGTGTGATAAGGCAGAATCTTATGGCTCAACCAAGTCGCCATATTCATCCCATTTCTGCTCGGCAGTGCCTGATGTATTGCGTCTTATTTACAGTGAAATACGCTTTGCATTTGGATGACTAATACATATGCGCTTGCAAAGATGAGTCTATTCTTTGCATCTATGAGACGATGCAAAACTCTATCTTTTTTTCATCTTGCATCTGATCTTACTGCTTTCCCATGACATATACTGAGTCCTTATCATTGCATGTGCATGAACTGCATCTTGCTTTGCTTGTTTATGAATCCAGCAGCGTCAGGTAGCACAGGAATTAGCTCAAGCTTCACGCACGTACCTTGATTTCTCGGATTCTGTGGTTCAACGGCTAAATAACAAACAATTTAAAGTTATGAGGCATATCAATGATGAAATATCAAAGATTATTATACAAAATTGACCAAACTAGGCATAAAAACAGTCAGGTTACACTGCGTAGAGATTGCAAGTGGGTTATCAACTGTTTCGCAATATGCAATTTCAATGATGCCATGGGAAACGATAGTCTTGTTTTTTTGTTTTATGCATTGCACACTTAAATAATCATATCAATCATGCTGCTTTCTCTTTGTCATCACCCTTCCCTCTTTCCCCAAAATTAAAGCATCCCAATAATGCCTGTTGAAGACGTTGCCATCAAAGTGAACTGGAGCACTGATAAGTTGATTGAATCAGTTGTTGACAAGCCCAAAGTTGGAGTATACAATGCAAACATTGATCAATCAGAGCCATTTCAGTTCAAGAACAAGATTAAAAGAGTAGCTGTTATCGGTGCTGGCCCTGCTGGCGTAAGTCTGGATGGGTTCCATCATGTAGCGTCTTGCACTAACAAAGCTCGTCTTGATAATAGTTACCTACTGCCAAATTGCTACTTGATGAAGGTATCCAAGTGAAAATCTACGAAAGAAATGCAGCATCTGGAGGAACATGGTAATGCTTATCAGACAATGTATTATGCTTCTGGATCTAACATGGTTGATAGGATTTACAATGAAGAGAAACCAATCAATCCCGAGTTTCCATCAGAGATTCCAACCAAAGTCGTAGAGCCCAGTTTGCCACCAAAAGATGCCTCCTTGCCCTTTGTAAAGAAGACTACTGTCGAGGCAGCTAAAAGCGAGTTACTGCAGCTCACACCACCTACGCCTTGTTACCGATCCTTGAGAAACAATGTGCCGACACCACTTTTACAATACAAAGATCTTGAATGGCGCAAAGATACGGTAAGTTTTCCTGCAGCAACCTTCTTGGAGCAACATTGGTAAGCTAACAAACTGATGTAGCCTTGGTTTACTTCACACGACAAGATTTTGCAGTATCTTCAAGACTATTCTTTGCATTTCAAGTTGGATGATATCACGGAATACAACACATCTGTTGAAAATCTCGAGGAACTACCAAACCAAAGTGGATGGCGTGTTTTGACAAAGCATGCAGAGTATTCCAAGGATTCAAACCAAGTAGAGATATCATGGAAGGACGAAGTAAGTCTGGTATACGTTTTTCAAATGTGGTTGCTTATTATAAATCATCAGATTTTTGATGCTGTTGTTGTTGCTACTGGCCATTACCATGCTCCTTATGTTCCTGATCTACCAGGCTTATCTGATTGGCGCAACAAGTGGCCCGAAAATGTGATCCACTCCAAACAATACCGTGTGCCTGAGCAGTTCAAGGACAAGGTAAGATTGAATGTATGGGCTGTATCCATGGCAACCATTCTTACTTACTTACTTGTACACACAGTCGGTTCTTTTGATTGGAAATGGTACATCAGCGATTGACATAGCTCGAGATATCAGTAGCCACGTCAAGACCATCTACAATTCTGTACGTGAAAGCAACCATAAATTTGATGAGCGTTATCTCAAGCTGCGAGAAGAGCTCTCCAAGTTTGTTCCTAAAAACGTGCAGCGAGTCGGCAACATCAAGGCATTTCGCTCCAGCAATGACAAACAAGACCAAATCCAAGATGCCGTGGTTGAACTCGAAGATGGCACCGAGCTCACAGGATTCGACTATATTATTGTGTGCACTGGCTATGTATTTAGTTTCCACTTTTTGGAGAATCTTCATTCGGACGAGCACGTCAATGCCAAGCGCCAATTCGATGCAGACGATAAACATGTGCTGGTCAAGGACGGCACCCAAGTTTACAATCTCCACAAGGACATCTTTTACATTCCAAATCCCACACTCAGTTTTGTCGGTATCCCGTTCCACATTGCTACCTTCTCACTGTTTGAATTCCAGTCATATGCCATTGCGAGGGTCTATGCTGATGCTGCTAAACTCCCTACTGAAGAAGCCATGCGTTTAGAGTGGCAAGAGCGTTTGCTACAAAAGGGAGGAGGAAGAGAATTTCATGCTTTGGGCTCGGAGCTTGAGTTGGCTTATATCAAGGACATTGCAACTTGGGTAAATCGAGATGGCAAAGCGCTAGGAAAACCAGTAGTTGAAGAGCATAATCAGGCATGGATTGATGTCAAGGACCAGAGTCTTACTGCACTCAAAAAGACTTTGAATATTGAATAAAATCACTTTGTATACATCACAACTGGATTTACGTTTTGCAGAAATTGAAACATTTGGTTTTATCACTTGAAACATAAAGATTTGGAAAGAACAAACGCCAATCCATGTGGCATCGTGATGGAGCTTTATTTGCAGATTTCAGCAGTAGTTCTCTCACGTTTTGTATTGTCATGTTCAAGACATAAGTTATATTATCGTTATGCTCTAGAAATATACATTGCCTTTACCGGAAAGGTATCATTGCTTCTGCCACTAGCTAAAACTGAACAAAAGCGACCTGATTCATTTATCTTATGAGACTCGACTATTGTAAGTAGCGATGATCATCCCGCACTCCCTTGAGGTTTCTTGAAGTACTTTTTGAGATGATTATAACGGTGCAAATCATAAAAAGTGTCATGAAAAATGCTATCGAGCAATGCTCATGCTGATTTGGGCAAAATGTTGAGGTTTAACATACAAAGGTCTCACAGATAAAGTGTATCAAGGAATTGCTTTGGTGGATCGAGAGAATTATGTCCACTCTAGCAGATATATTTACCATAGCGTTGAGGACGTACCTGTAAAGACGGACGATACTAATGCAGATCCTCTATCTTTGTGATGGACAATGCATCACTCCATAAAGATTTGAATCACATTCAAATTTCCTAATGCATAATGAATACAAGGTTTTTCTTGATTTGTAAAGATCCGGGTTCTGTCTGCATGCAAGCCAGCAAGGATTAGAGTTCTTGGCATCATGTTGCCATCTTGCACGGTGACTGTGAAGGCTTAATAGCTTGATTGGGTATGAAGTTTTTTTATTAAACGCAAGTGGGGAGTAAAAAAGTACCAGAGGTCTATCAAATCTTCCCTTTTCCTCTTGTTTTCCTTCTTTTTCCTTTTTCTTTTCTTGTTCATCTGCTATTGACAGCTATCAGAATGAGCCAATTACCTACATCAATAGCACCCTTATTGAGCACAATAGCACCCAATCCAGCAACATCATCTACAGCAAACCCAGTCAACAGACCTGCTACTACGGCAAAGATGGTAATGAATCCTAGTCAGATACAGAGAAACAAGCTTCAAAACGTACCTGCCTTCTTGAACAAGCTATACAAGTAAGTTGCCCAGGAACTAGTGAGCGATGCCCTGATCTCACATTGAATTGCAGCATGGTAGACGATCATACAACCGATGAGCTTATACGTTGGTCTGATGATGGATTGTCCTTCATTGTAGTTCGACATGAAGAATTCGCCAAAAAAGTATTGCCTCGCTTCTTCAAGCACAGCAACTTTTCCTCCTTTGTACGCCAATTAAACATGTATGGATTTCACAAGGTGCCTCATCTTCAGAATGGCGTATTGAGCACCGAAGGAGAGTCAGAACGTTGGGAGTTCAGCAACCCTCATTTTCAACGTAATCAGCCTGATTTGCTATTACTGGTGACTAGAAAGAAGGGACGTGATCCAGAAGAGAAAGAGACAGGCACTGTGGATTTGCACCACATTCTAGATGAAATTGCAGCCATCAAGAAACACCAAATGTCGATTAGTAATGAATTGAAGAATGTCCAGACTGATAATCAAGTATTATGGCAGGAAAATATTGCTTCCAGAGAACGCCATCACAGACATCAGGAGACAATTGACAAAATCTTGAGATTCTTGGCCTCTGTTTTCTCTAGCGAAAAGAACAAGCATGCTGTTATTCCTCGCAAACGCCAATTCTTACTAGGAGATGTATCAAAAGAAGACGAGCAAGAGCACCAGATCAACACCACTAGGAAGCGGGAACACAGTAAGATTGAGGATGTGGAAGACGAAAGCGAAGAGCAGCCCTCCAAATATGCTCGCAGATCACCGCAATTTGATATATCCGAATTTGTGAACGATGCCGGTGATTTAGCACAGCCCACAGCAATATCGTCTTCGCCTTCATCTACAACTCCTGCAACTGCAGACCTTGCAGCTGCTATTGCTCTTAACGATCAGACTAAAAAAGACACAGCCGCATCATTAGGTAAGTTTCAGACTGTTTGGTCCAACAAGTATGAAATTTTAAAAAATCTTTTGTTTTCAGTGACAGTGCCTAGTTTGAATGCTACATCTACGTCTACATCTGCACCTACTGCAACAGCTGCAAATAACAGTAAAACCAACAATGCATCAGCAACAATACCTGCTATACCCACTCCTGATCTTTCCTCTCTTTTAAATTTACCCCAATTTCAGGGCTTGGTGACATTGGCACAAACGAATCCAGCCTTATTCAATCAGCTTACAAACAGTAGCTACTTTGATGTTCCAGCATCCTCAACACCATCCACTGTCGCTAGTCCACCACCTCTTGTCAACCTCTCAAAGTCCAGTACACCCGTTGATACACCTATCAATGTAGGCACCCCCACTTCAACGGTACCCCCCTCAACAGCCGAAGATTTGGAATCAAGTTTGAAATCCCTTGCTTCTGAACTTGGATTTGAAGCAGATGGTGCCAATTCAATGGATTATGTCAATATGGAGGATTTCTTGAATACCTATAGTAATGTGTTGATTTAACCGGTTTCTGTGTGTGTTGTGTGTATTCATGTTGTTTAATTTATAGCAAATCAACCCCCTCCTTCACCTTCTCCATCCACTTCTACAGCTGCTATCTCTGCTTCCAATTTCACAAAGACTGACTAAGTTTCATTTATACATACACATCTCCTCTCTATACATACGCTTTCATAGAAATATCTGATTTCATCCAGAAGAAAAAAAAAACAACATATTTCAAACGACTTGTTTCCCATTCAACCCCCCTCTCCTTATTACTATTTGCTTTGTACCTTTCACACACCAAAATTTATAAAAATCAACAATCACTTTTCTTTGCAATATCGAATCGACTGTGAATACTTTCACAAAATGAATCGAAAGACATATTATCCCCTTTATGCCCTGACGTTGTGATGGATTTGAATGATACGTACTATTTCAGAGCAAATTGTTGTGAACCATGCATACTTGGGAGAAGCCGACGATAATGTTATATCTATAGAGTCAAAGAGAAATAAAGTGATGCACTTTCTAACGGCTCAGTTTCGGTTAATTATGTGGCAATATACCTATACTTTTCTTGAATATGCATCGAAAAAATACTTTTCATTATGCTAAGGTCTTCCGGGCGATGATGAACTAAAATGCAATGAAATCTACTATCTACCCAACAAGTAAGTTGTAATTCATGATTAGCATAATACTTTACCTAGAAAGCCTATGAATAGACCAAGACCTACAGCATGCAACCTTGCTAAAACCTTTGATGCGTAACAAAGACGCTCAAATATGTCACATCAGCAATTACTCAAATGCTAAAATTTCGTGCCTTGTGCCTCTCGCATCTCGTGAGAATGAATCACTCTTGTTTACAATCAATGTCTTCAATCGCACTCATGATGGTCGTCATAAAAGGTACTCTCTCTAATGTACTTGAGTTTTTCAGCTAGATATAGTTTTAATAAAGTATTCACACTTCTTTTACTATAACAAACATCACACACCTCGGACAGCCAAAACTACATCAAATCATGCTATGACGATAGCTCATCATCCAAGCTCATCAAGGTTACTCCTTAAATTGATTTTTATGGGCAGCAGTCTTGTATCAGTTGGTATATTTTAAATCAGACATCAACAATACTTGCCAAGTATTGCAATACTAGCAGCATCTACTGCTCTTTTCATCATGATGACTAACGCAATAATAGGCTAAATGCAGAGGTATAAATACATTTCTTTTTTACTCAAATCTAGCATATCCAGTTCCTTTCATACACAGAAGATGAGATACAATTGATTGCCATTGTATTTTATCATGGCTTTTATTATGTTGTGGAATCATTAAAATAAATTTTATTGCCCTATTTACAGTGATATATCTTACTTGCTATCTAGTGTTTCAACCAATCCCATTGCTAGAATGGGCTCGACACACACAAAAATCCTAGAAAAAAAAATGCGAGGGTTTCCCTTTGTTTTTTCGTTAGGCGGGGGTTCAAATACTAGTAAATAGCCTAATATAGAAC
>JAXQGS010000228.1:0-24229 GCA_037040325.1 Mucor sp. M7501 | reverse complement strand
AGCCAAGTCATCTGGATGCGTCGTATGCGTGTCCTCCGTCGTCTTCTTGCCAAGTACAGAGAAGCTGGTAAGATCGACAAGCACTTGTACCATCACCTTTACCTCAAGTCCAAGGGTAACGGTTTCAAGAACAAGCGTGTCTTGATGGAACACATCCACAAGGCCAAGGCTGAGAAGGTCCGTGCTAAGACTCTTGCTGAACAAGCTGATGTCCTCCGTGCCAAGAACAAGGCTCTCCGTGAACGTCGTGCCAACAAGAAGGCCGAGAAGCTCGAAGCTCGTCAATAAATGCACTCACACATCCTTTATTATTAACTAACTCTTAATAAAATATATCTCATTTTCATCTTGAACAACACAATGTAGTGTAATGGATTAGTGTGCTGGATGCCGCAGTAGAGCAGGGCTCCCACAAGGAAAGAAAAGATGGTTCACATTTGGAACTAGACTGCCGTAGTAGTGTATAGCCAGCTGCAAAACTAGTGATTGATGGACATTCCGCAGCTTTTCAGAATGGATGCCACAAGTGGCAGAGCTGTGAGAGGATATAGATCGACTATACATAAAAGTGTTTATCCATAAGCAGATGCTTTTCAGTTGGTGATGATGAATAATGTATATAATAATCATGCTTATGCTGCGGCACCTTCTGCCTGAAGAGAAGCTCCTGTGTTCATTACCATATTCTTGGATACTCTAGCCTGGAAGCTCTACTACTGTTCTAAACTACAGTGTGCAATGCATCCCAGCTTGATCAATAATCATCCTCGCTTGTCGACATTTCGCTCAATATAAAAGACATACAAGCCTGTTTCGGAAGATTCAAGCGTTGAAAGAGCAATGCCTTATAGAAATTGTGTCTCAAAATAAAAGAATGCGAGGATGTATGGGAAGCATTGTTCAAGAATAGGAAACTTTAAAGGTTTTCTTGTCATTCGAAAGGTAGTTACATACTACAATGGCATCCATAAGAGCAAGCCACATTATGGTCTCTTGATACAGATGCCTGCAAGTATATCAATGTATTGATTGTCCACATACAATAGATGCAGACTACCAGGAGGAAAGCCAGGAGTTGGAGGTATTATCAGAGGGGGAGACCTGGCTGGGAGGATGAGGGCAAAGCACTGCAAAAGGAAATACGCATCGGGCCATCAAACCAGTGGCCATTTTGAGTCAAATTATAAGCACTGCAATATCTCTTTTTTTTTCTGCTCTTTCACACACTTACACTTTTGTTCTATATACACTTGCACAGTTTCTTTGGCCATCTCTTTCCAACATGAAATCAAAAGCTTGGTTATCAATTAGCTCTGCTGCAAAGCACCAATTATCTCAGCATCAGCAATCTCTCTTATACCAGCAATCGCTTCCCACCATTACAACCATTCGACCTTATCTCTCTTCACCAGCACCTCTGAATGGCGCTACTACTACTACTACTACTACTACTACTACTACTACTACTACACCGCTTCCTCATGCGGTAGATCCCAACAGCAACCCACATCAGAACCCATTGAGCAGGGACCAGATTAGAAACATGGCAGTTGCAACAACAGCGCATTATTACCCCATTTACAGCCAACCTTCTTCCTCACACCACAAACAAAAACGCTTCTTTAGTAGTGGCTCCGTCTCTTATCATCAAAGCAATGCGCTGGCATTTCACGATGAGCACCCACACCCACCACAGCAGCACAAATCACTGCCCCTGCTCAACTTCTTTTCAAAGTCGTATGCGAAACCAGTTCCCTCCTACATCTTTGCTCATGGCGCTTCAGGATTTGCAAAAAGGCAACGTTACACAACCCCGGATTTGAACAAGAATCGAAACGAGCATTATTACAGTATACAGATAGGTGAAGATGCGTATTTCAGACGTTCAGATGCCATTGGTGTTGCGGATGGAGTAGGCGGATGGCAAGGTGTATCAGGTAAATTGGGTTTTGGATGAGGTTGAGGGTTTGTGCAGCATAGTAACTCTGGATCATCAGCGGCGAATGCTGCACTTTATTCTAGAAAATTAATGCATCATGCCTACCTTGAATTGGAAAGATTCGATAATGTGGACGATCCTTGCTTTTACCACTATGATGACGCAGATCCTGTGAGTATATTGCAAAGGAGCTATGAAGAAAGCATGCAAGAGGCTCAACAAGAAGGCATCATTGGCTCCTGTACTGCCTGCTTGGCCATCCTGCGACACGAAGAATTGCGAATTGCGAATCTGGGTGATTGCGGTATTTCAGTGATACGACACAACGACTACATCTTTAGAAGCGAAGAACAACAGCACTCGTTTAATTTCCCATACCAATTGGGCACAAGCTCTCCAGACAGACCCAAAGACGCTCAGGTTTGTTTCGACTCTTTAAATGCAACTGATATATATCGCTCATCGATTTCAACCAACTTAGTCTTTTACTGTTGCAGTGGAAAAGGGAGACATTATCATCATGGGTTCAGACGGTTTGTTCGATAATCTGTTTGATAGAGAGATCCTATCGATAGTGAAATCCCAATTGTCAGCATTTACATTGCCTAGCTCGGGGAATCGACCTCCTCGCATGTTGTCAATAGAGCCGCAAAAGATATCTGATGCATTAGCGGAACGAGCAAAAGCAGTGAGCAACTCCAAATTGAATGTGGATAGTCCGTTTCAAGTGCGTGCTGTCAATGAAGGCTTGTATTACCAGGTAGGATGCTTGTTTAACTATGGAAAGGGATTGGCATTGAGACATTCATGATAGGGAGGAAAGGCAGATGACATTAGTGTCATTGTTGCCATTGTGAAAGACTGTGAAGACTCTCCTGATAGACGCTTATAGAAATCAAGAAAAAAAAATAGCCCTCCCTCTCTTAATCTACATGTTAAAGTACTGCACAAGAACCAAGTACAAGAAATTTACCATTTTCACTCCTTTTCAAGCCCTCAAGTTTTCTAAATTAATCATCGCATCATTTGAATACATGGACATATATTTGCAATTCGTATTACAAACTTCAAGATGTATTTATGATGTCAACAGTAGTGATTAGTTGAGTGTGTGTGTGTGTGATATAATACTTGTCGAGAGGAAATGTGGTACATCAATCGGTATTAAGTACATTGTATGAAACAACAGCTTGGCAAATTAGTTCATTATGCAATAATAGCAATGGATTTCTTTTATATTCTGTAGTAAACGTATGACCGAGTTTTGATCTTTACACTTCTAACGTAAAGAAGCGAATACTGGGTGTGCCTACGTTCATGTCGACATTGTTGTAGTTCTCAAAATCTTGTTCCAGTTGTGCTAGATTCACTATGTAATAAGATCTTTAATTGACATTGGTCCTGATCAGGATGCATACTGAGAGTAATGCCTTTCATATTGCCGTTTTGTTGCTAAATCTGTCTGCCAACATGATCACACACAACACATGAAGCAATTACCCCACAGGACGAGCGACATCATTTTTTCATGCACCACAGTTTCATGGTATTTTCATTATGCATCCGATATTGTTGTATGAATGTCGGTACAATAGATGGTGCACGCTGTTATTGACAAAAGGTATAAAAAGAAGGGCAATTGTCAAATTTTACAAGCGATAATTCTCTCCTCGCCTTCTACAACCTACATTATTAAAATGAAATTCGCTACCTTCTATACTACCTCTACATTTGCTGTTCTGGCTCTTTTGGCTTTGGTCAACACTGCGCAAGCTCAAGTAGGTTTTCCTTGCAACATTGATGCAGATTGTCTTGAAGAAACATTCTGTGACAGAAGAAATACTCACAAGTGCATCGAGATAAAGCCTGTATTTTTCGTTGTTGACGACGTCAAGGAGGAAGATTAATTGTATGCATTGGACATTTACGTGCTCATTCAGTGAAATAAATAATTTGATTTTGGTATTGATAGCTATTTGTGCCGCTCTGTGTGTTGTTGTTTATAGTGCTTTCATTGCCTAATGAAGAGTTACAAAGGATGTTGCTTGTGTAGACCGCTCCAACACATTGTTGACATGGTTGTTAAGCCTTAATTTGGAAATGAACGTTTTCATATATAAATCCGTCTTGAAAAACAAAAGAGGACATTTAGTTTAAGCCGAAGCACTTGCCCCTTTGTTATACCACTCTTATTGCCTTCAAAAACATCCATTGCTTTCATGATTTGAGAAAGGCATTGATTTTGCCTGCTGCCAAAATTGATTAAACTTCCGCGGCCAGATTCTGCTTTTTTGGACCCAATTTGGCTATTTCGTAACACTTGCCTATATGAATTGTGCCAATCACGCCATGGTTCCTGATTGATTTCTATAGTACTTTTTAATGTGCATCCAGTGGTGCCAATTACAAGATCTATTTTGATTGAATTCATCGAGCAATACATGAAAATAGGAAATAAGGTTTATGGCGAAAATGTCGAAATTTTACATATCAAAGTTTTACAAATAAAGTTTCAGCGGCTGCGTTGGATCGAGAGAAACACTTTGATTCAATATATACCTTAGTAAAAGTCTTCATTTTCAGGGTGAAAATTGGGATCGTTTGATTTTTGATGGTTTTCCATGAGGTACCCCTCATGGTTTGAGGTCGATTTTCATTGATGTTTTTTAGGTCCCAAAAAAGGTGAGCAAAGGTGTCAGAAAGTAACTGCTAGATGAGAGCAACTGTTTATCGTGATTCTGGCGGTCTGAAACTGCTTCTAACGCTGGAAATCACGGCTCAAATGCACCCATATTATGCTGTGTTTTGCATACTTTTGGCTAGTAAGAAGCAATACACATATATTGTCTGCCCAAATATAAAGTGTTTGCATTGATACAGATGTGGGCTACTTGAGAAGAGTCCGATCCACAGCCATGGATGGTTCTAGTATGAATGTACAAGGACAAGATGGAGCTTAAAGTATTATAGTGAGATGGATAAAGGAAATGGCACACAAATCGGTTCTCACCAAAGCGAAACAAAGGTAGAGAGCCATGTAATGATTCTACAGTATATGGTGAAAATCAAGAGAGCAGCACCAATGCGCACCGACATCGCAGCATAAAAATTTCTGCCCACCATGATGAAAGGACTGTCACTTGCCATAGTGAAAGCTCTATAAAAAGTTTATTAAAACACGCTTCATCTTGTTCTTTTTTCATCATTCCATCATCACCATGTCTAGCAGCGAAAAGAAGGAACTCATTGGACCCGCAGAAGAGGAAATCAGAACACTTTTATCTCAATCAGGCGATCCATTGGAGGCCATTCGTGCCATTCAAAAGGATTATGGACTCGATCTTGCTGGCATTGACGACATGTATCCATTGCTGGATCTCTGTGGCTACAGTCGTCTAGAGATACACGGCGCCTGTCTGGACGCTTTAAACAAAGCTACTGTGCATCACATTGAACAGCCTACATTTCAGCTTGAAAAGTAAGATGATTACTGATTTTTTTTTTACAAAGCATCGACTAACCACCCACCACCACCCTTCCACTAGCTTTTATGATTTATTCGAAAAGACGTTCAAGTATATCCATATCCCTCTGATGCAGCCTATCCCTATGGCGTTGCTAAAGAAGTTTGAACCTCATGTTGGCGAAGACATCATTGAAAAACTCAAGAGCGATTTAGCAGTGTTTGAGAACTGCCCACTCAACATCAAGCAGCGTATTTGGAAGCAGGACGAGTCATTCTTTCAGCAGACCATGATCTCGCTATTGAACGACTACCACCACGACGAAGCACTGCAGCTACTGGCATTGGACTTGAGACCCGACAACTACCAGGAAATGATTGAAGAAAGGTAAAAAGACAAAAAGGCAGAGCCTATTTAAATGTGCTGTTGCTGAACAATCTGCTGCATTGGTGGTATATAGACGCACACATCCCATTGTCCTCAAAGTCATGGACACCATCAGCCAAGACCCAGAAATCTATAGAATGTTTATGCAGATGATTCGCATCGTATTTGCAGCTACACCATACCCCAGCCTGTGCTCCTTGCGTGTCGATGTGCTGATGAATTTCCACGACTTGGACTGTGATCCGGTACGTCGCTGTCGAGCTATTGTATTCAATGTGTTCTCATGCCTATACACTGTAGATTCTGAGAATAGACAAGTGCCACCAGCTCATCTGGTCTCTGGACAGCTGCGTGCGAAACCAAAACATGGACGAGACAATCATTGAAAAGATCAAAGAGTGCTTTGACAATGTCAAGAATGGATCTACACTTTATGCGTAACGTATACTAGCTTGTCATTCAATAGCAGGGTACTAACAGCTCTACAGCGATTTCGCCATGGTGCTGATGGACCCCATGATTTCCAACTTTCTAGCATCGACCATCGTCAAGTGGCTGCGATACAATGTGGAGGACAGCACGCAGCAAGAGGATTTGGAGGACTTGACAAACTACAATGGAAAGCTGCTCAATCTGGCAGAACATGCACCTTACGCCATCGCCAACACGGCCAAGATCCCCAAATTAGACAAGGATCTAAAGGAGAGCTACTGGAGCGCCATTTGCTCGCTCATGTTGGAGGAAGGAAACGACGTTACAGTGCCCATGGGAGAGAAGCCAGCATCCATCATCTTGCCGTTGCTGCGTCGCAGTGATATTGCTAGAAAGGTGTTTGTTCACTACCTCGTGGATCGCACATTTGAAGGCGACGTAAAGACGCTGACTCGCTGCTTACCGCTTCTATTGGAGACATGGCCAGCGCCTGATTTCGAAGAGGAAGGCATCATTTACAGACAAACCTACTTGAGCTTTATAAAGACAATGATCGACATTCTCGTCAAGCGCAACTTGTTTGAATGCATTGCTGATATCAGATGGAGACAAGCTGTCGTGGAAGGATTTCTGCTCAAGGTGGTTGCCTGGGATTGCAGAATCCATGAACAGATGATTCGCTTTTTGGCAGAGTACTTTTTAGACCCAAAGATCCTGGTCAAACTGGGGCCTCAGGTTGGCATCCTTGTCGAATGGGCGGATACGATTGTAGTGAACGGATTGAAGGATGACAAGGTAAGTGCACACTCTAAAGAACCCCCCCCCCCCACAAGAATGCCACACTCACTCTACGAATAGCACAACAAGACGCTCAAGGACCTCTACGCCTTTCTGCTATCGAGATCCAACAGTATACTCAATGGCGACTACAGAATTAGCCCACCCGCTGTTGTTCAGTTCGTCTCGTCCTCTTCTTGATTTCCCCTTTGGCTCTCCGCGAAATTTACGTTGTATAAAAAAATCTTTTTTCCCTCTTCTATTTTCAATGCACTTCTTTACAAACTAATAAATTATGCCTGCTATTACTCCAGCACAATTATCGTTATTACAACGCAACACCAAAAACATTCGCAATATATGTATTCTGGCTCATGTGGACCATGGAAAGACCACCCTGTCGGATTCGCTGCTAGCGACCAACGGCATCATTTCATCCAAAATGGCAGGCAAAGTCAGATACCTCGATTCTCGTGAAGACGAGCAGGAGAGAGGCATTACCATGGAGTCCAGTGCCATTAGCTTGTATTTCAAGCTTGTCAAGTCGGTCAGCAATGAAGGTAATGATCCACCACGACCGCAGCAGCAGCAGCAGCAACATCCTAACGTTCCATATAGAGGCGCAGCCAAAGAGGGTGGAAAGCGAATACCTCATCAATTTGATCGACTCGCCCGGCCATGTTGATTTCTCTTCTGAAGTATCCACCGCTTCCCGATTATGCGATGGCGGTCTCGTCCTGATTGACGTCGTGGAAGGTGTCTGTACCCAGGTATAGTGTGTTACTGTCACTCTCTGCTGCTGCATGGATCAAGTGAAATTAATGCATATTTTAGACAGTCTCCGTGCTGCGTCAAGCATGGATTGACAAGGTGAGACCTGTGCTTGTATTCAACAAGATGGATCGTTTGATTGTAGAGCTGCAAATGACCCCACATGAAGCCTATATCCACATTAACAAGATCCTCGAGCAAGTGAACGCTGTGATGGCCACGTTTTTCACTGGCGATTTGATGGAGAGCGAAGCCAGAAAAATGACAGACGAGCGCAAGGAAAAGGAGGAGGAGGAGGAGTTTGACGCCAACAAAGTGTACGACTGGAGTGTGGAAGACAGAGACGACTCGGATATCTATTTCGATCCAGCCAGAGGCAATGTCATCTTTTCCAGTGCAGTAGATGGATGGGCTTTTAGGTAAGTCTAGACTCTCAGTGTGGGTATTTCCGCGTACTCATCAATAGTGTGATACGCTAGAGTGCAGCAGTTTGCTTCCCTGTATGCAAAGAAGCTTGGATTCAAGGAATCTGTCTTGCAAAAGTGCCTGTGGGGTGAATACTACTTTGATCCCAAGGCCAAGCGTGTGATTTTACCAAAGCATTTGAAAGGAAGAAACCTGAAGCCCATGTTTGTGCAGTTTGTGCTTGAGAACATTTGGGCTGTTTATGGCAGCGTTGTCATTGAACCGTAAGTACATTTAGGTTATTGTGTCAGCCCAGTTACTAAGACGGTAGCCCCCCCCCCCCCAGTAGTGATCGTGAGCGAGTTGAAAAGATTGTCGGTGCCCTCAAGATCAAGGTTCTGCCTAGAGATTTGCGTTCGCGCGACCCTCAAATCTTGCTGTCTGCCATCTTTTCTCAATGGCTTCCCTTGTCCACATGTGTCTTGCTCGCCATTATCGGTCAACTGCCTCCCCCCATCGATGCGCAAAGAGTCCGTTTGCCCAAAATGCTGTATCCCAACATCCACCGCAAAGACAATGATCCTCTGGAACCCACCAACGCTGTCGAAAAGGCCCTGTACAACTGTGATATCTCTCCTGAGGCTCCTGTCGTTGCCTATGTCAGCAAAATGTTTGCTGTTCCCATCGAGTTTTTGCCTGAAAACCGTCGTACGCAAATGACTGCCGAGGAAATGCGTGAGCGTGGCAGAGTACAGCGTGAGTTGCGTGCTGCTCAAGCTGCTGCAGACAAGTCTGGTGAAGGTATCCCATTAGATCAAATCAACGCCCTTTCGTTACAGGCGGAAGCCGCCCAAGAAGAACAAGAACAGGAGCAAGAGCAAGAGGCTGAGGAACTCAAGGGTGAAAGCTTGATTGGTTTTGCTCGTCTGTACAGTGGCACTATTCGAGTTGGTCAAAAGCTGTATGTTATGGGCCCCAAGTACGACCCCAAATACCCCAAGAAGCACGTTTCTGAAATCACAGTACAAAGCCTGTATCTGATCATGGGCAGAGATCTTGAATCGCTGGAAGAAGTCTGTGCTGGTAACGTCTTTGGCATTGGTGGACTCGAGGGCCATATTCTCAAGAACGGTACATTGGCCAGCACGCTTGAAGATGTTCGCAACATGGCTGGCGTCAAGATGGAGACCTCGCCTATCGTTCGTGTCGCTCTGGAGCCCGAGGATCCCACTCAAATGGATAAATTGGTCGAGGGTCTTCATCTCTTGAATCAAGCAGATCCCTGTGTCGAAGTCATGTTGCAAGAAACTGGTGAGCACGTTATTCTGACAGCTGGTGAACTGCATCTCGAAAGATGCTTGCGTGATTTGAAGGAGCGTTTTGCCAAGATTGAGATCCACGCGTCAGAGCCCATTGTTCCTTTCAGAGAAAGCATCGTTCGCGCTGAATTGTCCACCAACAAGGAAAAGGACGGTGTGGTAGCGCCTCGTGGCCAAGCAGAGATCAAGCTGAGCAGCAAGTTTTTGACACTCAAGGTGCAAACAGTGCCTCTGCCCAACCGTGTTACTGATTTCCTGACCAAACATGCTGCTTCTATCAAGGCTGTCGTGGAAGAGAAACTGGCCAAAAAGGCCAACAAGGGAGAAGAGGAAGAGACAGGCGATGCTGCACCACTTGGCACCGAACAACTCTTGACTGCATCGGAACTGGAGCAACTGTTGAAGGAAGAGTTTGAACAAGCAAAGAAGGAGGGCGGTCCATTTGCGTCTTTGTGGGACAATGTGGTGGATCAGATCTGGGCTTTTGGTCCTCGTCGTATTGGCTCCAATTTGCTGATCAACCGTATTCCTGGCTATGTGAGAAAGCCCTTTTTCCAATTAGACTCTAAAAAGAATGCGGATGTTGCTGGCGACCACGCGGATGAAGTCCTCAAAGTGGAAGACGAGGATACCAGTGCTCTTTCCATCTTGGACTTTGATTTCCACATTCACACTGGATTCCAATTGACCACATTGACAGGTCCTTTGTGCGCTGAACCTATGACTGGTGTATGCTACATTGTGCAAGGCGTCGAGTTCCACCCCGAAGAGATGGTGTCTTCCAGTGGAGAAGCGATTGATGGTAAGAAAAAAATGATGATACATGGTGTGTCCCAAATGTAGATGACTCACATGACAATACAGTGCGTGGTCGTCTTCCTGTCATTCAGGGGCATGTCATTGCCGCCACCAAAGAAGCGTGTCGTCAAGGCTTCCTTGATTGGTCTCCCCGTCTCTTGTTGGCAATGTACACTTGTGATATCCAAGCAAATGCTGAGGTCTTGGGTCGTGTGTATGGTGTCATCTCCAAGAGAAAGGGTAAGATTGTATCCGAGGATCTCAAGGACGGCACCTCGTTCTGGCAAATCAATGCTCTTTTGCCTGTGATTGAAAGTTTCGGTTTTTCTGATGGTAAGTGCTATGAACCTGTCGTGTGTGTGTGTGTGCGTATTGTTAACGTGGCTTGTCTCTAGAAATTCGCAAGAGAACGTCAGGTGCTGCCAGCCCCCAGTTGGTGTTTAGTGGATTTGAAATGTTGGATGAAGATCCATTCTGGGTCCCTACTACAGAAGAGGAATTGGAAGATTTGGGCGAAAAGGCTGATAAAGAAAATTTGGCCAGAAAGTACATGGATACAGTTAGAAAGAGAAAGGTAGTGTAGAGCTTTATTTGATGTTTTTTTCTGAAGCTAACCAGTCTATTCATTCACATCAGGGTATGTTTGTGGAGAAGAAGCTTGTCGAGCATGCTGAAAAGCAAAGAACATTGAAAAAGAATTAGAGTTGTTGTAATAATAATTTATGAATAAAGCGAAATCAGTGTACAACTAGCCGACTACAGTCTTGATCCAAGACACTATAAAGTATAGTATTCAAGACATTATTAAAATGATACAGCCCTTAGTTGGCATTCCCATGGCTTGTAAATATGTATATGTAGCACATCTAATTAAACTTCAAGGGCAACCTTTTTAATTGTTCATCAGATATGGCCAATTCATGTCGATGATGCGGCTCAAAAAGCCATAGCAGAACATCTCGCCGAAGCTGTTGTCATCTGAATCCAAATAATGAGCCCAGTAAAGAGGATAGACCCTTAACATTTATACTCAAATGTCAGATTTCAAAATTTAGCAGCATGCAATTGGAACCTACAGGATGGCACTGGCAGAGATTGAGCATAACAAAAGCAATTAGACGTCCATATAATGTCTTTTACTATACAAATGATGGCTGCCAGGGCAAAAAACAGGTTTGGCTGGGATTGAATTTTAAGCTGCCACTGGCCGTCTGGATCAAGAAAATGGACATCCAAAAACCTTTCAGGGCCAATTACACAAGATTTTTATACTCGAACAGCAGGTATTTCTCTAGACCTATACATGCAAAATTGAGCAAGGGATCCAATGATGTTAGTTTCAAAGCGATTCCTTTGGTCTGTGAAGAGCAACTGTCGAAAAATGCAAAACACGTTTTTGGAGGAAATGTCTACAAACACTATAGTAAAATGATCTAAAGACACTTTTATATGCTCCAATGCGTTTCTACAATTGTTTTGAGCATAGGAACACCATAATAGAAAACTTCATTTTCAAGGCGAAAACGTCCATCATTCAAAATCATCAATTTTTCCCTTGCTAGTACAGGGCAAAATTTTCCAAAAATCGATGATCAACTCGATCCCCAAAAAATCACTGAAAAGTAATCCATAGCCTAATGTCAGGTCGTAGGACACGATGGCACCTGTTTTGAGGCCGAGATTGTACTTCGTTGGCGAGATACAAGCGATTAAACTCTTGATTTCACAGTGGTAAATACATTTGAGGGCTGCTCACTGAACAATGTGCTTATTAACATCAAATTTGATGGTCTGTAGTTTATCATCCAGCGCAATAGTGCAATATCATGCGCACAAGAGGAACACGCAAGAAGATTGAATCGAGTTTACTTTTAAGTTTTGAATTTCGATTTGATCGATGGGTCTTGTATTCATGCTTTAGAGCATAGGCTTATATGTAAGATGCTTATTTATTTATGATGAATATGTGGGCTCTAGTATTATGATTGCCCTATATGAAAGTGACGATAAGTCTATTCCAAAGAGATGTTGGGTGGGTATCTATTAGCCTGGTTGATTTGCTGTCTAATTTTAATTTTATGAATCATTCTGCAATAATCAGCATCGTTTGGTAAGTCATTGGCAGACATGATTCTATTATCCTTGATACCATATACTCTTTCAATGTACCAGCGAGTTAAGCTGCTAATTAGTTCAAAATCTTTGCCCAGCGTCAATGTTGGATCTAGCTTGTAAGTATCATTCCCATTGTCGCCCAAAATGAAGAGCTTTTCATTTGTTAATATGCCAGGGCACATAGTCGTCTTTCCTGTTGTTGTATGTTAGATTATGCCATGTCAATTCAGAAATTTATGCTAGTACGAACCTGAGATGTATGCCAGCCAAGCATCATGCCAATTTTTATCGACAATGTGCATATTAGAGTATCTAAACTGAGCTTGGTATAAGCCCAACTCGATACTTTGTCTTCCTTTCTGGATACAAGATTGCAATACTTCGCTATCTTTAGCTGGATCAAATGTTGCAAACTCTCGTACAAGCTTCTTCATAAAGTAGTTTTCTGTTTTTAAGCCTTGGTTCACATGACTAGCAAAGCCATCAAAGCCAACCTACAAGAGTAATAAGAGACAGGTAAGAAATATAGGAATTGCATAGAATTTGGTAATAACAGAGAAAACGTACGGCTTTTACACAAGAGTTGCACCATAACTCTAAAGTGTGTAACGGTGATAACTTTAATACAATAGCATGCTTTGCTCCTCGTTGATGAACATGACGATGATAAGTGTCGAATTCTTCGGCATCTCCTAAAATGAACGTAATCAATCAATCTAATATATTGAATAACATTTGGCTGTACCAAAATAACTGCATGAAGGATGCAAACAAAACATGTAGTTTCCAACATCTGACAGGGAACGAGTATTCCATAGTAGCAGCTTCTTTTCGGGTATAGCATCAAACAGAGACTCGCTTAAATGAGGGCACATGTTGGTAAGGTGATTTGACTGATACAATTCTCTCCAACTTGAATCAGGATGGCGGTAATGAATACCGTGTAAACGACAGAGATCGAACCAAAAAGAGTCTTGCATTGAGCGGTTGTATAATGCTGAACTGCATTGAACAAAAGATATGATATCTTTATAGCTCAGGTTGGATAAAATTTGTAGTAGCAATTCAAATGGGAATTCTTGCAATTGCATGTTTGGTGATAAGGTGCAAAGATTTTGATGAAAAAGAGATAAGATGTGAATTAAATTGGACCCTATTTATTTACATTTGGTTTTTTTTTTCTTCTGCCACAATTTTTTTTTCGATTGTCAATCATAAGGTGATCCGACCCTTGATTTTAGCTTAGATAATGCAGATATAGGCTGTGGAGAAGAGGGTGTGCCAAAGCAATTGAAATTGAGAGGTTGTGTTTGAGTCAGATGATTTCCCTGTCTTTATCTCGAATAGGTTCAAATGTCTTAAATTTTTGGTTGCTATTCGAATAAGGCGTACTATCTCTGCACTGCATGGGACGTATAGAGCCTCAGTGCATGAGACGCTGCTTTGAATGTGCATTTTGGACTCACATGAAGGGACAGCTGGCAGCTCTAATGTAGACATTTATGCTCAAACGGGTCGGTCGTCCAACATGAAAAGTGAAGAGACTCAAGTTTCATAAATTAAACGACATCACAACTTTCCACAAGAAGAAGAGGCAGCAATTAAGATGAAATTTTATGAGCAATACCAATATCGTGAACGACTGCACTGATAGAAAAGTGTCCCTCTAATCGCTATACTGCAAAAGAAATGACATTAATCTCTACTCTTGGCTAAACTCATCAAAAGATCTTTTCAATCAGACATCGGCATACTTTACACAAGTGGTGGGTTATGAAACCTGCTAAAGAGAAAGAAAAACAGCAATGTAGACAAGAGCCTGACATATTCTGTGTTATACTCAACTGTGACATGTAGACATACAACTGCTCAAATGCTTAAAATAAATGTGCTCCCACAGACGAAAGAATCACACCACAATGATCTAATCGTCTAAGATCTACTAGTTCTCCCCATCATCCATCATTAACACATGATGTTGAAGAGGAGCTCAAAGTAAAGAAAAACCTTACAATTACCATAAATGTAGTATTTGAATCATCCGATTGGCATTTCCTTCCATCTTTGAGTCAAACTTCATTTTGAAAAGAATGAAGTTTCCTTTCAATGCAATCCCTGAGAAAGATATGTCCTTGAAAAAATGATTCCAAGAAAGTGATGGCCTCCCAAAAAAGTAATAGATGGGCGAGGGTATCTTGAGATGATGATTGTATTATGAGCAAATATGTTGTGCCTGAAAAACTCCCGCTCTGTATGCGGCGTGTGTGTGCATATTACTTAAATCGAGGCCCTTGTCCTCCCCTCATCCAACCCCTCACCTTGTGTACATTTGAAAAACTTTTTTTTTCTGTCTTGTTGAAACTCCACGAAAGAAAAAACCATATAAAAAGGGTCTAGAAAATGTGCCTCCCCCTTGGATCCCCTTTTACTCTCTTTTCCACATTTCTACATACACATCAACCATGCCTGCTGTACCATCTACTGTCACAACCAATCCACCAAAGAAGCAGCGTGCAAAGCAAAAGGTGTTCCAATGCACAGGCTATGACAACTGCAATATGGTCTTTACTCGTTCTGAACATTTGGCTAGACACACTCGGTAAGTACCTTTTTTCTAAGCGAGAGAGTGAGAGAGAGAGAGAGAGTCTGCGTAGGTGAAGATGGATCTTGTATTAACTGGTATACTGTTTTCTTTTGCTCAATTAGTAAACATACTGGAGAGGTACCTATCTGCTCAATTCAATTATCCACCCCTTCGAATACGTTTGCTAATATTAAAAATAGAAACCTTACTTATGCGTAGTACCTGGTTGTACTAGACGATTTAGCAGATTTGATAATATGATGCAACACACTCAAACCCACAAGTCGCGTAGCAAATCACCCGCTACTACATCTGCTGCAAATACCAACACAAACACCAGTACGGATGCTACCAATGAAGCTACCGATAAAGCTACCGATGAAGCTACCGATGAAGCTACCACTACCACTTCTCCTACTCCTACTACTTCCACTACACATAATAACGATAACGAGACTGGCGCTCCTCCTACCACGGAACCATTAATGACTAATACTACTTCT
Organism: Mucor sp. M7501; assembly: GCA_037040325.1. Classification (NCBI taxonomy): domain Eukaryota; kingdom Fungi; phylum Mucoromycota; class Mucoromycetes; order Mucorales; family Mucoraceae; genus Mucor; species Mucor sp. M7501. Next base: position 8,735 of record JAXQGS010000228.1, on the reverse strand, counting down.
TCAAACTCGAGAGAACTGAGACCTTCAACTATTAAGTATGAACCTGAGACTACACCTGAATTTATCATGTCATCTAATACAACCGCTGCGGATTCTTCTGATGAAGAAGGACCCCTTATTAGTAGAAGGAAAAGAAGAAGATTTTCAACAATTACAACTACACCAACAACAATTTTGCATCCCATGTCACCACCAACAAACACAACAACACCACCATCACCACTACTAAAAGAACTACATTTGACACAGGACGAATTCGAGGCTTTGCAAGGATTTGGCAGATTTAAGCATACTCCCATATTTATTGATTCCTTCCGAGATTTGGCTTCTGCTGTGTATATTGATCCCAATCCTGTTCGTAACTAGCACTCATCTTACAAAACAAAACAAAAAAAAGAAAGAAAAATTACCCCTTCTCCTCCCATGCTTCATTAAAACCAACATTTATACATATAAAATCAAGGCAAAAGAAATCGAAATACACCCATCTCAACCAATTCCTTCTTGTAACTTATTCTTATCATTATTCTATTAATCTTTCTAATAAAAACAAAAAAAAGCTTCGAAAATCTGTCATTTGCAATGGTAAAATTTTTTCTCTTCATGGTTACATCTTTCTTGGTTACATTGGATCCAGACCTTTAGAACAGACCAAAGCCATCATCAGTAGTATGTTTCCTTCACTCAAAGTCTAATTGCAAACAATGGACATTGCTATCCATGTCGATACACACAATAATGTACTGCACATAGCTTTTAGTGCTTAAATTAATTAAGTTTTTCTTCTATACATTGCTATGACGCGCGTTGACAGATCGTGTTATTTAGGGCGCTTAAATCAAAATCCGTTGTAGATTCCGTAAAGAGCATGTATTGTCACTTTATCATCTTTTTTATATATAGAACTCTCGATTATCGTCATGACATCGTGGCTTTACGTACAATTGACGACAAATCATCAATTAGAGTTTCTGTCCATTATAATTGAACGATTCGTATAATTTTCCATTTGCAATTCGTGGTTGATGATACAATTAAAGCAAGGGTTGCTATGCATAATTTGAAATAAAGTTGTTCCTTTATAATTTCAAGGGGATTTTCATTTAACCATTAAACAGTGTTTTTTTTTACCTTTTACCCGGGTGTTTGTATAATATAAATCAGGCACACTTTTCGCTATGATATGATGATGATAAATCATATCACTTGGCGTGTATACTCCGAAGAGACTATCTTTGTAAGCTTTGCTATCATGTCCAATTAATAGTTGTTTACTAATTGCGCCAAGATAGTTGCATCGCTCGATTGTATCAACATTTCCTGGTTTATTCAAACTGCAATCAAGGTACGCAGAGACTTACACCAAGAATGTTTAGATCACAAATCAGCCCCCCTTTTTTTGGCTCTCCTTGGAGTATTCGGACCTGATGGTATAATGGATACAAACATCGTAAGTTACCATGTGAACCAATCGATACAATTTATGTACACCCCGAGGACTCATCGATGTTGTTGTTGTGCCTGAATTATCTAGACGAGATCAACAAACCAAGGTTGTTATTATTATCGTTTTTCTCAATATGGTAAAAATGTAAGTTACCTTACTGCATCGCAACAGATCAGAATCCAATTTAGCATTCAGCATCGCCATGGCAACCAGGTACCATATTTTGCATTGTAACCAGGTACCCAGAAAAAAAAAAGGGGGGGGGGTTATTAGGACCCTAATCTTGGAAATTTCGAATCGAAAACCGTATTTTCCTATGTTCCATCTTTCAAATCAGAGCATGTTGGCAAGTTTATCACACCAAGACACACTCGAAACAAGCAACATTCGGTCATTGCATCAAAAAGATAAATATTTGTACGCCAGGCACCAGTTTTCTTATTACAATCTGAATGTTGGCAAATGAAAATGCGTGCCAATCAAAGCTGATTTTAACCGCCAAATCGAATTGGATTATTCGGATCACACGGCTTCTCTTGATTCGAGCTGTTTATTCCATAGGCTGATATGTATACATGCTTTGGCTTTCCTTGTTCTTGGAAAGGGAAACCTTAATTAACATGTCTTTTCAAACTACATCAATGAAATGACGCTTTTTGTTGTGATCTGAGCACATTGCCGATTAGTGTTCTATCCTAGATTCAACGTGGAGGGGGGATAAACAAGGATGTAATAACAGTTTGATTGGCTTATCGTTTTCTAGATGCAAACGCCGAGATGTTTGTGTTGGTTGCTTGATAGATGGATTTGTAGTGCTTGTTTTGCACTGACATTTCTGCTCTAGACATTTCGAATGATGCTGAAGAAAGCTAAAAGACTAGCTTTGCTCAAAGGTCGAAGCTATTCTAGCCCTGCAATGCGATGTTGTCTGAAAACAAGTTGTTAATCTCACACGTCCATGTGAGCACTTGGGGAAAATACACAGCTTTGCCGTGTTTTTGTAAACACAAATACATGCAGCGGCAACCTTTGTTTAAAGAGCCATGTGTTGTATCAAAAATAAAGACGGCTTTGCTTGAGGAGATGCTGCGCTTCTCATCTGCTGTGTTACTCGAACTTCAAACGTGGGTGTCTTCATCCAACCACTGTAATGCAATTATATATTCTTCGCAGAGAGCCAGGAGCATGTGCTTCTGTGCAAGTGTACACTTATTTATATGAAATAGTCAGGTATTGTATGGAGGAATACGGTGATGCTATATTTACATCAACCACAGTCATTAAAGGGCACGTTTGAGGCATTAGATAAACTTAAAAAACGGCCATCACGCCCAAAAAAGCGAAGGCTATCTTGGATTTAGTAATTTCTTGATCCAAATCATTACCAACGATTTGCAATTTCTGATCTACATGTTTTGACTTTTGGGATTCCCTATAAAATGAAACACTCTTCAAAGTCGGGTTTCTTGTCCTTCTTTTGCTTCGATGGAGATCAACTCGTATAAAAAACACTCTTTTCGCAAATATGTCCAATAACGGATGATTTTGTCAAATTGAACAAAATCAGTTGATACACACAAATCGAAATAGAATATAGAGAAAGAACACATACAGAGATTGACATGCTCAAGACAAAGCAAATTCAAGCGTGGATTGTCTAAAGTGGATGATTGGATGAAGCGTCGAGCTTGTGCTACAAAGTGGGCAATATGTAGCATGTTACCAAGTGTTGGCATACACTTTATATATATAAAATAAACAATAGACTATACCACATGGTTAAAACGATTGGATTATTTCAATCAGCATCAAACTGAAAGACAGAGATTGTCATTGTACAACTTTGATGGAGAATTGGCTATATATACTCTTATAGTTTGATCAATGTTTTGGATTTCGCTCATCTTGTTTGTCTTTCATTAATCTTACATGTCTTTTGAAACAGAGCATAAAACCATCCAAATGGAGGAGCCTATCAGCCATGATCAGCTTGCTCTGGATGCTCTCGAACGTCGTCGAGTCGCTTTAGAAGAGGTAGTTGACAGACACACATCACACGTAACGCAATACTGACTCGCATACCTCTTTAGATTGATAACGCTGAATTCGGTTGGTTCCATATTCGTGCCTGTATCGTCTCTGGTATCGGCTTCTTCACTGATGCTTACGATATTTTCGCCATCAACTTGGTTTCTACCATGATCGGTTTCGTCTACTTTTCTGCAAACAACAACAAGACCCCCTACAATGTTGACACTGCCATCAAAGTGTCTTGTTCGGTTGGTACTGTCGTTGGTCAGCTTGCCTTTGGTTATCTCGCTGATCGTGTGGGTCGTAAGAGAATGTATGGTGTTGAGTTGATGATTATCATTATTGGTACTATTGGCCAAGCTCTTGCTGGCAATGGCCCTGCTGCTTCTTTCTGGGGAGTCATTACCTTCTGGCGTATCATTGTTGGTGTTGGTATTGGTGGTGATTATCCTCTTTCTTCTGTCATTACGTCTGAATTCGCTACTACCAAGCGTCGTGGTGCTATGATGGCTGCTGTATTTGCCATGCAAGGTATTGGTCAATTGTCTGCTGGTCTTGTCGGTTTGATCTGTACTGCTGCTTTCCAGAGCGCTATCAAGGCTGATCCAACAAAGTTAGATTTTGTTTGGCGTCTTGTTATCGGCCTCGGTGCTGTTCCTGGTGTCTGTGCTCTCTACTACCGTCTTACCATCCCTGAAACCCCTCGTTTCACTATTGATGTTGAACAAAAGGTCGAGAAGGGTATCCGCGATGCCAAGGCCTTTATTGAAAAGGGTGCTTCCGCTGGTGATTACACTGACAACATTGCCATTGCTCGTACCAACACTTCTCCCAAGGCTTCGTGGTCTGATTTCCGCAGACATTTCGGTCAATGGCAAAACGGTAAAATCTTGCTTGGTACAGCCTACTCTTGGTTCGCTCTTGATGTCGCATGGTATGGTCTTGGTTTGAACAACTCCATCATCTTGGGCGCTATCGGTTTTGGTAGCGATTCTGATCCCTACACTGCTGTCTTCCGTACTTGTGTCGGTAACATTATTATCAATTTGCTTGGATCAGTCCCTGGTTACTGGATCTCTGTCTTTACTATTGACAAGCTTGGTCGTAAGACTATTCAGATTATGGGTTTCACTATGCTTACTATTATGTTTGTCGTCTTGGGCTTCGGTTATGACAAGATTCTTGCTACTTCTCAAGTCCTCTTCATTGTCCTTTATACCATCACTCAACTTTTCTTCAACTTTGGTCCCAATACTACCACCTTCATCGTTCCTGGAGAATGTTTCCCTACTCGTTACAGATCTACTGCTCACGGTATCTCTGCTGCCTCTGGTAAGGTCGGTGCTATCGTTGCTCAAGTTGGTTTTGGTCTTTTGAAGGATATTGGTGGTCCCAACAAGTGGATCAACCATCTCTTGCAGATCTTTGCCTTCTTCATGTTGACCGGCCTTGTTTCTTCCTTCCTTATTCCCGAGACCAAGGGTAAGAGTCTTGAAGAATTATCTGGTGAGCTCCCTCCTAGAGAGGTCTCCGACGATGGTCAAGTCAAGGGAACTTACTAAACACATTTACAACCTATCTAATCTCCAATGTACTACTTAATAACCTGCTATTGCTTTTATAATCAACATATCAATATAATCTTATTTTAACAAATATGTACTGTAAAAACAATGGTCTTTTTATCAATGGAACAATTGACTGTATATTCTCTTTCAAATGATGTTTGGCTTCAGATAATTTCCTGCTTGTTACACACATCGAGATATATGCGAGTACCTGCCCGTTGTCAGTATCAATTTATTTTGATGCTGTGTACAGTGCAACCAAGATTCATTCATCCATTTTTATACATTTAATTGAGGCATGAACTATTAATCATTGATCCTGTATCTCAGAGTGTTATTTTGATGTTATTTGACTGGATCAGACTCTCTTTGTGTAATGTTCTGCATCTTCTTAAATTAGACAAATTCTTTAAAAAAGCGCATATCACGCATTTGCGCACTCATCAGTAATGTTGCAGCACACAACAACTCTCTTTCTACCAGAGTGATTAGGTAACAAAGTTAGGCGTCGTTTTTTCCATCAAACAGATTGAATCATCAATCTCTTGAGGCTATAAAGACAAATTAGAGACGCTAGCACTAGACATAGCTAGCCTATGATGTGGATCCTGACTTTATCCAGAAGCTCGAGTATAAAATGATAGATACATGGTTTACTGGAATCATTTCTTTTTTGATAGTTATTAATGTACAATTTTGATGTTTAGCTACAAAGAAGCTTTTGCCTCTTTCTTCTTTAAAAGGCTTGTTTAAACAGATAATTCGGCCTTGGTATTTTCCTTGAGAACTTCAGCATAAGGGGCCAATGCAGGCTTGACATGCTTGGCCAAAAAGTTATCGACTTGTTGAGGAGCACGACCGATGAAGGTAGAAGGATCCAACAACTTGGGAAGATCAGCCCAGATGGGTTCAAAGTACTTAGTGTTCTTGATACGTTCAATCAAATCATTTTCGCCACCTTCCATCTTGACAACATGACCAGCTTGATGAGACAAGACACGGATCTCTTCGTGGCATTCTTGACGATCACCACCCTTCTTCACCATAGCCATAATGACGTTCTCGGTGGCCATGAAAGGCAATTCTTGCAAAATACGGCGTTCAATGACCTTGGGGTAGACAACCATACCCTCACAAATGTTTTGGAGAGTGGTCAAAACGATGTCAGTGGTCAAAAAGGCCTCAGGCAAAGAAATACGACGGTTGGCAGAGTCATCCAAGGTACGTTCGAACCATTGAACAGCGCTGGTTTGAAGAGCATCGTTAACAAGGATCATCAAGTGACGGGAGAGTGAACACACACGCTCGGAACGCATAGGGTTACGCTTGTAGGCCATGGCAGATGAACCGATTTGATCCTTCTCAAAAGGCTCCTCGATTTCCTTCAAATTAGCCAAGAGACGAATATCAGTGGCAATCTTGTGAGCAGAAGCACCGAAGCCGGAGAGAGGGTGCAAGACATCAATATCAATCTTGCGAGAGTAAGTTTGACCACAAACAGGGTAAGCTTCCTTGAAACCAGAGAGCTCAGTGACCAATTGGTCCAATTCCTCAACCTTATCATGGTCACCTTCGAAGAGAGCCATGAATGAAGCTTGGGTACCAGTGGTACCCTTGACACCACGCATTTTGAGGTCATCACGAGCACGCTCAAAGTTACGCAAATCCCACAAGAGCTCTTGAATCCACAAAGTAGCACGCTTACCTACAGTGACAAGTTGAGCAGGTTGGAAGTGAGTGAAACCCAAAGTAGGCAAAGCACGGTATTCCTCGGCAAACTTGGAGAGAATATCAATGACATGAACAAGCTTCTTGATGACAATATCATAGGCATCTCTGAGGATAATCAAATCGCCATTGTCTAATTTTATATATATCAGTTCACTGAACACACATGCACCGTACCCAAATGTACTACTTACCAGTGACATAACATGAAGTGGCACCCAAGTGAATAATGGGAGCGGCGGCAGGAGCAACAAGACCAAACGTGTGAACGTGAGCCATAACATCGTGTCTGCGCTTCTTTTCCTCCTCGGCAGCAACAGCATAATCAATGTTGAAGATATTGGCCTTCATTTGTTCAATAGCCTCGTCAGTGATATCTGTCAAACCGAGTTGCTTTTCAGCAATAGCCAAATTGGTCCAGAGTTGACGCCATGTAGCATAACGCTTGTCTTCAGAGAAGTTGTAAGCCATCTCTTTGGAGGCATAACGGGAAGTCAAAGGGGATTGATACTTGTCGTGAACGTTGGCCATTTTTGAATGTACAGAAAAGGGATGAAAAAGGTTGAAGTTTACCAAAAAAAAAAAAAAAAAAAAAAAAAAAAAAGGTGGAGAGATCTTTTTTATATGTGTTAGATGATGGGATGGGTTGACACCGAAAAAAAGGGAGTCAGACGCTGACTCTTCATCTATAAGTGGCTTAAAACAGCATGAAATATAGATTTCGTGGTTGCAACTCAGAGACCCATCATAATAATAGTAGGGTTTTAGATCAGGAAACTCGAGAGCTTTGCATATAGTAAATAAATCCACAGAAATGCCAGCAAATATCTTTACTGACAAGGCCTCTATCCTTTTCATTGTCTTGATCTAGAGGATAAGCTGCAATCTCTGGGAAATCACGTATAATTGTATTCAGTGTCCAGCACATAAAGTAGAATGATTGCATGAGTTTCATTTAGGATATTGCTATTTGCACAACGCACAATTACTTTTCCACAACTTTAAAATTAAATTTTCGTCTCTAAATGCTTTAGAATCTCAAATACAATAAAATCCTTATAAAATGCGAGTCTTTCTGCACTTCGGGTGGTTTCCTGACCTATGCTTCGCTTCGGTGGAAACAAACCTACGTTCAGCCGGCTCGCGCTACCGCAGGCGTTTTGGTTAATATCATGTATTGGCTAATAAAAGTTGTTCAGATGAAGAGCGAACTATTAGGGATCTTTCGCATTGAACTACCAAGGATCTCTTGCGTTTCAATGCAATCACTATCGTGTATGATGGATCCTGGCCCTGCAAATGCTCAGATCTCTGGTTCCAAATAAGGGCATGTAAAGTGGCCAACAACAGGAATATTATTACAGTATAATACTCTATTGTTAATGTGAGTGATATTACTATAGTTCTTGTGTTAAAAACTGGTTTAAAACTTTCTCTGAATTCACATTTTCGTCAAATTTTAATTTAGTCGGACGTTATTAGTACAACCCGTTATACGCATGGTAAATACATTACACCAATTTGCCAATGGAAGATATTTCACTTTTATTGAACGACAACAAGAATCTCAAGCCCTTCTTAGATGCGTATCAATTCATAAAGAGTCATACAGTGCAATACGAAAGAAATTTAAGTTTTAAATATGACATCAATTGCGTTTGCTGGCAGGTGAACACTGGGTCGTCTGTTACGGCATATGCTCACATATGTGAGTACAGTGTTGGTGCCTCCTTTTATAAGTAAAAATACTGCTATTTATTACTTTTAAACTTCTTGCGGCTTAACACTAAACAGCTTTAATGTAAAATAACAACATTTCACACATTAGTGCTAAATTAACTAAGCTAAACTTCAACTAATCATTCAGATATACCTTATCACGTGACCACTACAGCCCTGAGGGTACCCTAATATGCCCTAATACGACCCCATAATACCCGTTTTAGATGTAGTTTTAGGGG
>JAXQGS010000227.1:0-24708 GCA_037040325.1 Mucor sp. M7501 | reverse complement strand
CTAAAAATTGCTGAAAAGTGATTCATACCCTAATGTCAGGTCGTAGAACACGATGGCACTTGTTTCAAGGCCGAGATCGCGCTTCGTTGGCGAGATACAAGCGATATAAACTCTTGATTTTACAGTGGTAAACACCTTTGAGGGCTGCTTACTGAATATTGCGCTTATTAACATCTGATCTGATGGTCTGTAGTCTATCATCTAGCAAAACAGTGCATTATTAAACTCTTTGTCCATTAAGAAGTTTGAACTTTGTAGAGGATTTCTGCACAGATTTACCCAAAAAGCATACCCAATACCGATGTGAGACTCAATGATGTGCATTATACTTTTGGCTGTCGCACGCTACTATGCTCTAAACGGTCAGCAAGCAAGCCAATGATCACGTTAAAGTTTATTACTGCAATCAACGTTCTTTTTGCATTCGATGAGCACAAGCGCCTGGACATATTCTTAAAATATACGCATATGGAATAAGAAGCCATTTATCAAGTGATTTTCCATCTTGGGCTTATCTGTTCTCGTGAATACACACTTTAAAGTTATGAAAATATCGTTGTTTAATAGAGAAAAGCATCCTCATTGTTTAAAAGAATGACTATATTTTGAGAGAAAAAGTAATAAGAAGAATGAAAGAAAATGTAGAGTGGGATGCAATATAGTAGTTACTATAGAAGGGAAAAGGAGGGATAGGAATAATAAAGAATATTATATATATGCAGTAATCATTGTATGAAGGGAGAATGTATCAATGGTTGGAGAAAGAGAGAGAGAGAGAGAAAAGACCGTTTTACAGTGAGATGGCCATGTTGTCACGGTTGATAATGCAAGAGGCATCTTTGTAACCAAGCGAATCAACAATGTTGCTTTCTTTCGCAAGCATGATACGCATGATTTCAGCTGAAGAGTAATTCACAATACCCTTGGCAATGGTAATATTGTCTACGAGACCTTGAGCATCCTTGTGTTGCACGACCAAGTTCACGGCTTGATGTTCGACAAAGGTGCCTTCCACCTTGGAAATGGAGTGAGCAAATAGATCATTGTCTACCTGGCCATCATGGATAGCATCAGTGATCTCGCTTTCGACGTAGACTGTGCCAGCGGTGTGCAGACCATGTAGAATCCACCATTTGCGATCCATCAATGGCTGGGGTTTAGCAACGAAGCGAGTGTGGAGAGGGATTTTCTTGGAGTCAGTAACCAGGGGATCAATGATGGGCATAATGTTTTCAGGTGTGGCGCCACGTGCAATTACAGTAGTGACACCAGCTGCAGTGGCTAAATCAGCAGCTACCAATTTGGTGATCATGCCGCCTGTACCGAGAGAGGAGCCAGGTGCACTGACCTTGATTTGATCCTTCAGCTGCTCAATGTCATCACAGACGAGGACTGGGCGAGCATCAGGGTTGCTTCTTGGGTTGTCCGTGTAGAGACAGTCGACATCCGTCATGAGGAAGAGATAGTCAGCCTTGACCATACCGGCAGCGATGGCAGAGAGGGTGTCATTGTCACCAAATTTGATTTCCTTGACTGAAATGGAATCATTTTCATTGATAATAGGAACAACGCCCATATCCAAGAGCTCTTCTAAGCAGTTGACAGCATTTAAATATTGAGAACGCTACAAATATGAGATGATGGAGTGTTAGTTTTGTTTCTTTGATTGTGATTAAATGCTGCTTATATTTACATCAGCTAAATCATTGCGAGTCAACAAGATTTGAGCAACTGGCTGATTGAATTGGCCAAAGAGGTCATCATACATGCTCATTAAGCGGCCTTGACCAACAGCAGCGATAGCCTGCATAAGAGAAAGAGAGTCAGTATACTATGGTAAAGAGATATACACATTTGGAATTTGATGCTCACATGCTTTACCTGAATGGAGGCCAATTTCTTTGGTTTTTCTGACAAGTTGAGTCTTCTTAAGCCTGTACCAACAGCAGCAGAGGTTACAAGAACAACACGATGACCCAATCTCTTGAGCTGAATGATGGTCTCAACAATTCTCGAGAGATTGCCCAACAATGGATAGTGTGAGACTTCATCACAGATGGAAGATGTGCCCACCTTGATAACCAAAGTTAATGAGGCAGTTGTAGGGCGATGTGTGTTTTGAATATTACGATAGACAACCATTTTGTATCTGATTTATTTTACTAATTTTTTGTATATCAAATCAGAAAGAAATGCAATGCTTTATTTATATAGTCTTGCACATTTTGCTTCTCTCTCACTGTTGACTCCCCCCTTTTTTCAACTTCTTAAAATGGCATAAAGCTATGAACCTTTTTTTTTAGCGGAGCATTTGTCAAATGAATAAAAAAGAAGCCCTGTGCACACAACACACGCACGTAAATATACAATATGTCCCTTATAAAGTTAAAGGCTCTTTTGCTGAATGATATTTATCATGATATGTGTCCATGTTCTAGGTGTAAATGTCTCCAAAATCGCTAATATTAGCCTGTCATCATGCCCCACTCACTTGCTATATCATGATTTTAAACATAAACAGCTAAAAGATCCATCAGATTATCGTCTCGAATGATTTATATTATGCTTGATCAACATTGATAACGATTTGATAAGGGGGCCCACATCTATACTAAAGAGGATTAGCCAAATCACTTACTATATCAAGCATTGATATATCGTCATTGACAAAATACTTGGGTTTCTTGTTTTATAAAAACCCCACATATAACGCTCCACATGAAAAGGAGGGGGGAGCAAGAGCAATTTTGATCTTTAAGGGACCCTCCCCCCAAGATAAATATTATCTCATCAACAAATCAAATTCAAATTACCGGGTTTTTGGCATGTGAGCCTTTTTCACATCTCTCTCTTGCCTTTCTTTCTTTCGACATTTAAACTACTACAATCTGCTATCCTATACTGCAACTCGTATATTATGGTAACCATGGCAACTTTCTCATTGTGTAACTGTATGAAATAACGTTGAAAACCTTGTTATTATATGTTATAAATCTGTGTGAAAAGAAGGGTAGTACTTGACTAATGTTTATTAGAGTCATTTGTTAGATGTTTGGGATGCAGCAGCAGCCAAGCATGAGGGGAACTTGAGGGTTTTAAATAAAGCACACCATATATATAACTACACGAACTACATTCAAAATATTCATGCACGACGAAAACATGTCTTTCTGCCATGAAATGTACCAAAGAAGCAAAAAGAATATAATATCCTTTTCAAGGGACCTTCTCTCAATAAGTGACAGAGAGAGAGAGAGAGAGAAAGCGAATGATGACATGAAATGTAACACACGATGCAAGTGCTTATTAGAGGAGGGTGCTATTCACAACTATTGCATTCCATCCTATGTACAAACTTGCGAGTGAGCATTATTTCTTGGTGTGTGTATCACCAATGTGATAATATATATAGAAAGCTTCACATGTGGAATAGTTTAGTTGGATAAAAACAAGCAGTGTGAAGATCTCAAGCTCAATCTACAGATATACATGAGATTTCAGGCTGTTAATATAGACCCCCCAATACCCATGACCTAACATGAATTTCGTCAAATCTATACGATGACTTGTCATTCTGTATGTGCCCATGAAGCCATTACTCTTGATACATGATGAATGATCTATGCAAACTATTCGTAGTTATTATACTAGCATCTTTCTAGGTCATCTATTTTGTACCGTATACCGTATACAAAACTTGGAGTTATTCGATTAGAAAAAAAAAATGGGTCGCCTGATACATACCTGCTTATTCAAATGGTGTCATTGTGCACATGTTTAGTATGGGAGAGTGGAAAAAAGAGACGCCCCTTTGAGGTAGGATTCTAGGTAGGAGCAATAGAAACTCTATACATGAGGCTAATGTAACACCTGTAACCGACAACCCGATCCGAGGTGAATACAATATATCTCTCATTTATAATGTTGAGATTTTGACGGTGTACATGCGCAGAATCTTTACATGGCATTGGGTATCTCTTTCTCTTTCTCTTTCTCTCTGGTGATCTGTATTTCTCTCAGTGAAGTTCGCTTGGCTAAATTGTCTCTGCGTGAGCCTTTTTATTTTAGGAGCTATACATCTTTCTGGAATGACCATTGAACGTTATACAAGTCGAGACTTTTTACGTCACTTTCTCTCTCTGCTACTACTATAGTTATTAACTGACCGTATATATTATAGCCAAGATTGAGAGAAAAGAAGAGATAAGCAGATTGATTTGTCAATATAATAGATTTATATTTACATTTTCTTGTACCTTTGGGTCATAATGACGAAAGAAGTTGTATAAGACCCTTGATCTTTATTCGTCTTTAATCCCCATTCTATGCTAGAATGTGTTGAATACACACATGTATCAATTCATCGTAAATGTCCTCTCCAACGCCATGCTATATCAGCAAGATATCATACAATGCTCTTCAAGAGCTGATGATACAACGCAACTATAGCTAGCCAACATGAGAAAGCAATTTAGCAAGTCAGCAAGCAATCATGCGTTCCCAACTATAAAGTGAACGTGAACCAAAGCCGAGGCTAATTAGCCATGCTAAATATAGTGTCATCTTAGAGCCCCCCCAAGCTTAAAACCATTGTTATGCTACTATTATGTGATCGACATGGATTTAGTACTTGATTTTATCGCGATACTCGTTCTTTGAAAGGGGGGAATGAAACATGAATGTGTCCTTCTTACCGTATAATGTACCTGATTTACTTGTCTTCAGGTCGTTGATTTGTATAGCATGTATTATATTTACGCACATGGAAAATAGCGTCATAGCTGAGGGCATGCGATCAGAAAACATATAGTAACTAATCATGTACCATGACCAACAAGCAAGCAAATATCAAAAAGAAATGAACACCGGCAAAGCAAAGTACATAGTTTCTACATGATTTCCTAATATAAGCAATAAGAGAAGAATAGTTCGAGAAGTTTCTGATTTTCAAGTGGAATTGTTCCTTGGGCAGCCTTTACATTAGGATTACCATTCAGAATACACCATGAAAACGCATACATGTGTTCAAGTATGGAATAGCTGTTTTGATTCTCTTCATCTACTATACAAAAGATGGCATAAAGATGAATGCATTACATACCAAGTGTAACGAAATGATGGCATACACAATAGCTAAACTTTAATATCATCAAGTTTTTACCAGGATTTAAACATATACCAACGTAATACCAACGATCGTACAACGGATGGCTATTGTTCTCGTGTATTATTTACAAATACTAGTACATCATGCTACTAATTGATACTAATAATTCGCCTCTGACTGTTTGATCAATAGTGCCATGTCTTCCATTACTTGCTAGATGTACATAATGTCAGTGACGATTTTCAAAACTTACAATAGCTTCAATAATAAGTAACAATGTATCCATAACACGACTTGAGGCATTTGGATCTTGCTTACATGTGTAGATGTATAAAAGTCGGGAGAAACCAGTTTTACGCATGACATCTCAACGTATAGGGATCTTAATAGCCCTATTAACATACTACACATTCGGATCAGAGACGATAGTTACTTACCGGCAGTCTGCACTATTTGCCCTTGTTGTTATAATTACCAGATCAGACATTTGCCGGCATATCCTCACTTGAGAATGATTGAATACGAGATTTTGAGCAAATTGGGTTGATGATTTGACGCTGTGGCAATGGAATCCTTTTTGGCAGATGCATAATAGGTCGCCAGAGATGTACAGTGTGCAGCAGGCGCCTTGCTGTAAGATGATCTCCTATTAATAGCTTGCTTAAATAGTTTATGGCTTTCCTCAGCTCCTCCAGGGAGATCTTTCTCTTGATTTGCCACCAATATCTTGCATTGTCCTTCATCTTGTCGGAAGCATCTTTGTGAAAGAAGTATTAACCTTCTATGAAAGCCCTTAGAATATGGTTCTGATTAACTCCATAAAGTTCAGATTAAAGATAAATCAAGGGAAGGAAGCAGAACCGCATGAATAAGACGTACATGTCAGATCAAACAAGTTTACTACTGCTTTTGGGAGAAAACCCAAGCCCGCGATAGAGTCACAATTTTCCAAACCCCCCATTCCACCTTCGTGTGTCCATTGAGAACCACACCTTTGACCATTTGATCGATTTACCACCATTCCAGCATGGCATCCGCTTCCAAGATAGTGTTTTTGATTGACGAACAGTCCATCATCAGCGGCAAGATGCAGCTGGATCATCTCAAGCTGTCCATCATGCGTATCCTCTTGTACTATCGCTCGCAGCAACAGCAAGTGTTATGGGGATACCGTTTCTTTAGCACGCAGACGAGATATTCAGCCCACAGCGTCCGACACTTTTATACCATGGACAATCCCGAGTCCTTTTCTCGCATTGACCAAGAGTACCAAAAGAGAGACGACGACCGGCCTGAAACCGCCATCATAGGGGCTCCCATCATGCGCATCAAGCAGGCACTCAAGGAGATCCTGGGTGATTTTCAGTGGCAAAACACTGATCTCAGCACCTCTGCTCCCGAGAAGAACTATCTCTTTCTCCTGACAGCATGTCCGTCCAACGGCACCGACATGATCCGCTTCTTTGTTACGCCTGTAGACGACAATGACGACGACGACGGCCTTGGGAATGATGCCAGCCACAAGCACACCAAGACACCCACCGTAGAGTCCTTTGAAGTCCTCAAGTACTTTCAACGGCTCAAGGACGAACTGAATACGACGCTGCTCAAAAGCTACCAGCAATACCACATTTCGCTCAACATTATCGATACCGATTTCAAGTTTATATCCAGTAATGCGCACACACGATTTATGAATCGACTGATCCACCAGGGATTTGTGTCTTGCTTTGACCAATTCGACGGCAACTACATTCTCTATCAAAAGCTGACTCGCAGAAACGACTTGTATGGACACTCTTTCTTTGCTGAATTTGCAAACATCCTTCCCTCCAAGCGCCATGCAGCAGTGCACACACAGGTCCCCTCGTGGAAGGGCCCCTTCAAGACAAAGACGGGCAAAAGCTTGGGCAATTTTGCGCTGTACCCGTCGATCCGCGGTGCCAATTACCAGCCGTCTACCTTGGCTTTCATCAAAGAGATTCGCACGGTGGATGTCATTCACGCCAGCCAATTTTCAACATCGTGGCTTCTGAACAAGAGCGCTCAAGACGCCATTGTCGACTACAAATTCACGTATCAGCAGGGCGAGTCTTCCAGTGCGTTCAATGTCATTCTGGATGAGCTGTACGCCAAGCAGTCCATCTTGATTGCTGATCTGGTCCCCATTGTGGATGATGAACAAGCGGCTAGAAAAGTGTGCATCGAACCCTACTCGAGATGCAGCGCTTCGCTTCGCTTCCTAAACGTAGACAGCCTCCCCCCAGCCTTGCACCTAAAGAATGTGCTGGTAGATCAAGACTACCCCATTGGATCTTCCTTGGACGCTACCAAGTTGAGCATTGAAACGCCCAAAGCACCACTGCAGCCAGAACATCGCACACTCGGCTTATTTGCATCCGTACCCAGCTTCATAGCAAAACTCGCTGACAATGACGAGCCGTACAGCCACGATACACAGATGGAGACGGAGGAGGATCCGTGCGTAGGGACACCAGAGATTCGGGTGCAAGATGTCGCTGATCCAGTTGTTCAGTTTCCATCGACTGTGGATGCGTTTGGACAGGAGCTGAAAAAGACGTATTTAGAGACACTGTATACCCAAGAGGTAAATGCATGACGGACGGCATGGGGGATTCAGGTACTGATGCATCGGGAAACAGGCTTTTATAGATGCTACCATTTTACGCATTGGCAAGTGCATTGACCACTTGCTTCAAAACAACCACAGCAGACAGGACATTGTAGCCAGCATCTTTGATTACACCATGCCGTTAGCGGATCTGGACATGAAGCACCACAACGAGATTCCCAACGCCAAGCATGCGCCCAACAGCAGCAATTGTACATTGGAGCAAACGTATCAGTACGCCTGGTGGAAAGAGGTCAAATCAAGAGCACATGTGGGCCCTGATTTCGAACGCATGAGCTGTGTCGCCTTGAAACTGAGAGAGTAAAAGTCTGTCTATGCGCTATTTGCACCCCACTTGGCTCATCACTCTTTTTTTGTATAGAGCTCAATTGCAGACCATCAACTACTGCTTCATCTGCAAGCTGACCAACGATCCTCGACAGCTGGAGGTGTATTCCCGTGACCCCTTTGAAGAAGCTCGCAATTTCTTTTCCAAGGTGGTTGTCATCTTTAGCATGAATGACGATATATCAGACTTTTTGGCTTCGCTGGATTTTGAGCAAGGAGCGCAAGCAGCCAAAAAACGAGATCCATGTACACTGAATGATCATGCTTTTGCTCAAGTGCTGGCAAAGAGGTAGCTTCCTATCACCCCTCTTAGCAGAGAACCAGGCGCTGATCTGTGCTTTTACTGTAGATTCCACGAGCTGTCTGATCTGGTGGACTATTTCAAGGAATCGGCTGGTGCTGACGATATGGCATCCTTGTCCTCTCTTGACCTTGCTGACAATGGGGTGGATGATGTTGAGGATGATGAGGAGGACGGCGACGATGCATTTCAGCCGCAACAGGAACCACAACCCTTTACTCCATTACCGCAATCCACTTTATCATCGTCTAGACCTTCTTGCATTGAATCACGCACATTATCCAGTAAGACATGGCACACTGTGGATGCTGTCATGGCCTCAGTCAATTGAACATGTTTTGCTTTTCGTAGATACGCGTATAGTCAAACCAAACCATCCACCAAAGAAAGCTGCTGTCAAAGCAACACCCTCTGTCAACCTGGAGCCAAAGTTAGCCAAGACATTTATGCCTCAAAAGATGACCCGATCTACCAGCAATACCCTCGATTCCTTTTATAAGCGTATGGTCAATTTGGCTCCTAGCAACACTGGCGGCAGCAGCAGCAGTGGCGGCAACAGCAATGAGCCTCAGCGCGGTGAAGCGACAAAAGAGTCCATTGCCAAGATGAAGCGTGCAGCAGTGCATGGAAAAGCCACCATGAAGCGAGCAGGCAGTTTTACAAAGAGTGCTCTGTCACCCAGAAGACCCAAACGCACAGTGTCTGTGCTGTCTCAGGCACCACAAGAAACAGGCACCGTGATCCTGCGTCGAGACAATAGCATACCCAACCCAGAGACGACGCCCCGTACATCCTTGAATCGATACCTTGGCACCAACTTGTTTGCAGACTATTCAGAGGCATGTCCAGTAAGTAGAGTGCTTCATCATCCTTTATTACCTGACATTGACCTAGTCCATGTATAGTCACCCACATCAAGAACATCGCCTACTACTTCTACTTCTACAGCAGCAGCAGCAGGCTCCAAATACGTACAGTCAGAATACCCTCAAGCACCCAAAACACCTCAAGGCACTTCGTCTCGTTTTAGAAAGATCATGATGGACAAAACACCCCACCGCCATACTGCTGATGACGACTCAGAAGAGTTTAGTGTGCGACTCAGCAGCCAAGAAAACCACTTACCGCCTTACACGCCACGCACTGCAGCCAGAAGGGAGCGAGACCGTATCGACAGATCAGAGGTCCATCCTGCTCGAGATCTCACCATGAAGTTCCAGATTATCAAAAAGGAAGAGGAAAAGGAAAGAAACAAGCCCGTGATCCACAAGCGCAAACGAGACATCTTTGCCGAGGACGACGATGATGATGATGACGATGAGGATGACCAAGAGAACACCAATCCCTTTTCCAGCGGCACTACTGCCACTGCGTCAAGGCCCGTCGTCAAGAGATCAAAGACGTTTGATTTCAATGACTTTTACAACAATGCATTGGACACACCACCGATTCAATTTGGGCAAGCGTTGACAGGCATAGACGACGACGATGATGATGACGATGATGATAGTGATGATCTGGACGGCTACTTTGGGCTAGGTGGTCGTTGATAAGCAAAAGGATCGAATAAACACTGTGTGTAATACAAGTCCATCAAAAAAAGCTATAGAGTAGCAGCCATTGTGCACATTGAATCGTCCCGCCGCCGAGTGCAAAAGCTCTTCTTGGGCTTGGATCCCGTTTCAGCATATTTTAGCCCATTCTTTTATTACGGCCGCTTTTGAGTGTTGACAATGGTAGTTAGTATAGGAAGCAACAGATACGTCCAAAGCATCCAGCAGCGCTGCTTGGTATACATTGTTCATTCTTCTATACTTGTTTTAAGCAAGATTCAAATGAGAATGAAGCAATCCAACTACACGGCCCAATAAGGGCAGGGCCGCTTTTAGTAACTGAACGCTGATCCAAGGTTGCACTGAAGGTTTAATCAGCCACAAAAGGGTTTATTTTCGGTTTAGGCAAATAATATAAAATTAGTTTATAGCATCACATTATACAACTCTCCTCCTCTCTTTCTTTTTCCTTTTCGTACTTTTACACTTTTTTTAAAAAAATTCTCGGCTCATCACAGCACATTCAACAATATGAGCTCAACAAATGGAACAGCAAACCCATTTGCACCCGATACAACAGGCGACCAAGCAGGGCTTTTCAAAGGCATTGGCGTTTCGCTGGCTGTAGCAAGTGGTATATATACAATGCAGCTGTGATCAATATAGTATATCCTTGATTAAGCCTGCCCTTTTTTCTTTTACATGTAGGCGTGTTTATTGGAAGCAGTTTTGTGTTTAAAAAGAAAGGTCTGCTGCAGTCCATTGAGAAATCAGGTACGCTTGGAGATGGATGAAATCGCAGTGATCGATTTGCTTACACATGTAGACTCTCTCTCTCTCTCTCAGGAGGTGTTGCTGGCGAAGGATACACCTACTTGAAATCAGCAATGTGGTGGGCTGGCATGATCCTCAGTATGTGTTACATCCGCAACTCTTGATTGAGAAAGAGACATTGAATGCTTCCGAATAGTGATTGTTGGCGAGCTCTGCAACTTTATTGCGTACGCCTTTACACAGGCCATCCTGGTTACGCCTCTAGGCGCTCTCAGCGTTGTGATAAGGTATGTTGTAGGCATAAAAAGGACATGGCATACAAGCTAATAATACACAGTGCTGTTCTTTCATCCATCTTTTTAAAAGAGCGTCTTAGTTTTCAGGGCAAAATAGGCTGTCTCCAGTGTATACTAGGAGCCATTGTGATTGTCTTGCATGCGCCAGAACAGAGTTCAGCAGATACAACCATTGAAACATTTAAAAAGCTCGTCTTGTCGGTTGGTATGTGTATATCTATCTATACATCTATGAGACACAATCTAACCACAGCGACATGTTTATATTCCACAACAGGATTCTTGGTATACGGTGGTATTGCAATTGTCATTTCCTTGATCCTGGTCTTTTATTGTGGACCAAGATGGGGCAAGAAGAACATGCTGGTGTATATATCTGTATGCTCCTTAATTGGGTCCATCTCGGTGGTGTTTACGCAAGGCCTGGGCTCTGCCATCGTGCATTCCATCACGCAAGAGAACCAGTTTACCAACTGGTTCATTTACGTTGTATTGGGCATTGTGATTGTGACGCTAGTGGTCGAAATAGTCTATCTCAACAAGGCGCTCAACCTGTTCAACACTGCCCTGGTCACCCCTACCTACTATGTGATCTTCACTACCATGACTATTGTGAGCTCCATTGTGCTCTACCGAGGCTTTGATGCCTCTCCCGTTGATGTGGCTACTTGCGTCCTCGGCTTCCTCAGCATTTGCTCTGGCGTGGCGCTTTTACACAACTCCAAGAGCCAGCCCTCTGCCCTGACAGCAGCAGACGAGACGGACAAGCTACAGCAGGACGACGACGAAAAGATACTGCTGGAGGAACGCCATCTTGAGCACCACGACCCACAAGACCAGCAACAGCAGCCCGTCGTTCGTAGACGCAGCATGTTCCAAATGTTTGAAAACAAGAGCGACGCAGATCTAAACAATCAAGCAGGCCATCATGGATCACACAATCCAGGTGCAGCGGATCTGTTCCCTGCCCCATTTTCAGGCATCAGTCGCTATGCCAGTACCACAAAGCGCAGTCAGTCCATCATCACAAAGCATCGACTGCAGTCAGTTACCGACAACAGCATACCGCCCCACAGCCCTGTGGAACGGGCCAGATCAAGACCTCACTCCAACACCATCTCCATTGGAAACACTGTCGTCGGCGAAGAGGGATACAACCGAGAGATGCGATGGCGAGATCATCCCACACACGATATTACCGCTGGCACGACACAGCAGCAGCAGCCACACACGAGCAGCCCACCTACTACTACTACTACTGTACAAGAGACGTCCATAGCGGTAGACACAACACAGCCCTCCTCCTCCTCCTCCAACAACAATGCCTTCACCTCTGTATTCAAATGCAAGCACACCGCGTCATTTTCAACACCCAACACAACCACACACCGTGCGCAAGACGAACTGGATCCTCTCAGCAGCTATCGCATGCAGATCCACAGTGGAGAATCAGAGGACAGAAAGGGACTCGTTGACGCCAGTTGGGATGATAAATCGCCGTGAAATAAATTGTAGATTGTAAAATTTATTAAACATGTAAATATTAAATAACGGTTTGAAGTGCTGTCAAAATGGTGTCTCTCTCCTTTCGGTTGTCTGCAAATAGCTGATAGGATCCATTGAGCTGCGTCTCCAGGACAAATGCATTGGGCACAAATGTCTCGACGTCAATGTTGACATTGCTGAGTCTCTTGACATTGTTGAGATCGAGCACGAGGACAGGGTTGGGGTCCATTTCATCGCTGTAAAAGGTCATGCTCTTGCCCTTGATGGTGAAATATCTGCGTCTCCAAAACTGATACAGCGCGTGTTATTAGCCTATTCGTCTTTTGTACTTTTTATATATACTACTTACTGGACTTGTGCAAGGTTGTACTGATACAAAACCAGAAAGAACAGTGTCCTTGTTCTTTTCTGCCTCCAGTAATCTCAATTGCAGCATCTTCTTTTCTTCAATCAAACGCTCAGCCTCCATCTTTTCCTTCAAGAGTCTTTCTTCTTCCAATCGCTTTGCAGTTGCTTCCTCTGCTGCAATTCGCTTGGCTTCTTTCTCGGCTGCAGCTGCTGCTTCTGCTGCTTGAGCGGCCATGGCAGCTGCCTCTCTCTCTTGTTCCTCCCTTCTCTTTCTCTCTTCTGCTTCTTGTTGTTGTCGCTGCTGTTGAATCAGTAATTGCTCTTCTTCCAATTGTCTTTGTCTTGCTTCATTAGCAGCCTTCTCAGCTTGTTGTTGCTGTTGCTGCTGCTCATCCACATGTCTTGTAGAGGAATTGGATACAGGAGGTGTAACAAAATTCTCATTTGCTTCTACAAACTCATCTTCTTGAGCTGATGGATCAACTACAGCAGCATTAGCAGCAGCAGGTACAGGATCAGATGGCACAGTGGGGCTGGTAGGTGGTACGGGTGATTGTGTGGATTGTCTGCGAGATGATCTCTTTTGTGAGAGAGAAGCAGACGATCTACGAGATGAAGGTTGATTAGCGTCTCCCAGCTTGAGTCGAGTGCGAATGTTGGTATCGCTCAAATCGTTCAATGTAGAAGCTGTGAGTTGGGCATGGTGTAACTTGAGTGTGGATGCAACAGATCTACTGTGCACTAGTGCTCTAGCTTTTTTTTTTGTTTATGTATGAGTATTGGCTGTAGTTGGGATAATAAGTTTTTAAGTTTCTAATAAATTACCTCTGCGGACACCGCTAAAATAGTATACATGTCAGTATGCATTTATAGGTTTTCATCACAAGCACCACATGCCAACACTCACCTCACTTGCTCAGACACCCAGGTAATCAAAATGAAGCGATCTTCTACTCTAACGAAACCGTACAAGACTTCATCGCTAAGATGCTTGCGGAATTCGCTGTTGATACCACCATTAAATATACAGCATTAGTCGTGAGGCTTCAATCCATCCGTTTACTCGATAAACTCACTCTAATCCCTCGGTGCCCTTGGAATACAGCGAGATTACATCTCTGGTATCATTGTAACCGAGAACGAGCCTATAGATATTCCATGACGATGAGTACATCTCGTGCCATATATATACATGTGCCAGCATGCGCTTACCAATTGGTTGGCTCATTTTCCACAATGGCGGTATAAGTTTCGAGAATACGAGGATCCGTTAAATCACACATGTTGGTATCAAAGTATAATAGTAAGCAAAAAAGAAAGAAGAGCAAGAAGAAAACACAATAATAAGTTGGGGTTGAATTATAGCTGTTTCCTTCTCACTTTCTTTACCTATTCAAGGCACCTTTTCCTCCTGTTTAAGAGCTAATTTTGGAATCAAAGTCTGATATTGAATTCGTTTGGGGGGATGCTCTAAAATTACAGAAATTAAGCTGGTCCTACAATGCTATACTATTTTACTACTGTGTATAGCTTTTTTGGTTGTGTCATAGGTATATATATCATCAAATGATGGCTCATAACAGCATTGGATCAGAATCCTACATGTTTATGCTGCAAATACAAATGCAGTGTAATTTATTGATATACTTCAAACCCAAGCTTAGTCATCTAGTATACTATACACGCCATTGATATTGGCTCATATCACATTGTGTGCATTGAGGATCCATTTGTTATACATACATTGATGCCGCTAACTTTATGAACTTCGTTCCAATGCACCTTGAATGCTGTTGGAAGAGCTACTTTTGGTATGGGATTACTGATATATCAACAATCTCCGTGATCCAGTCTTTCATTCTCGTTTTCTTGGTTTTGGGTATTGCACATTTACAATTCTTGACATTGCATCTTCTTGAGCCACTTGGTAATATTGCTGGTGGAAACTGTAGCTGCCAGACTTTCTTGGTATAGTCCATGAGCTTCTCGCCAAGTGTTGCTGCTGAGTTGTCAATGTGGATGTTGTCCTTTGGGAATAGCTACTATAATATCAGTATTAGCCATACACCGCATTGTACGCAATTTCTTTACCTTGATCTTCTTGCTGCTTGACGTATTAGACGTTGGCTCTGCTGGTCTTGTAACTAAAGATGTGCTTGTTGTTTGATGTATGATGGCCTATTTTGTTGGACCATCCTAGAAATACAATCATCAGTTTGCTAAATTATACTTGGTAAATTGAGGCACACTATCTTTCTAATGTAGACAAACTTGCCCTGTATTCATTAAATAACTCTTTAGTTTAAATAAACTCGACAATTTGAAATATGTCATTTTGAAAATGGTGCAAATAGTCATCTTCGAAAATGCAAATAGTAATACCCATCATCGCCTCAGATGTTAATAAACGCAATGTTCAGTGAGCAGCTTTCAAATGTATTAACCACTGTAAAATCAAGAGTTTATATCGCTTGTATCTCGCCAACGAAGCACAATCTCGGCCTCAAAACCGGTGCCATCGTGTTCTACGACCTGACATTAGGTTAGGAATCACTTTTCAGCGATTTTTAGGGGATCGAGTTGATCATCGATTTTTGAGAAATTTTGCCTTGTACTAGCAAGGGAAAAATGGATGATTTTAAATGATGGAGGCTTTCACCTCAAAACGACGTTTTCTACTAAGGTGTTTCTATGCTCAAACGAACCGCAGAGAAGCATAGGAGCATGCGAAGGTGTCTTTGGATCAATTTATTATAGTGTTTGTAGACCTTTCCTTCGAAAACGTGTTTTGCTATTTTTGACAGTTACTCCCCACAGATTAGAGGAATCGCTTCGAAATTAACACCATCAGATTCTTCGTTCAATTTTGCATGTATAGGTCTAGAGAAGTACCTGCTGTTCGAGTAGAAAAATCCTGTGTAATTGCCCCTGAAAGGTTTTTTGATGTCCAAAACGAGAATCCAGAGGACCAGTGGCATCGCTGAAGTTCAATCCCCGCTCAGGCTCTGTTTTGCCCTAACAATCATCTTCTGCATAGTAAAAGACACTGTAGACGTCTATAATTGCTTCCACTACGCTCAATCTCTGCCGGAGCTACCCTGTACATGCTGCTGCATTTTGAAATCTGACATTTGAGTATATAATGCCCTAATAAGGTCAGATCTCTACATTCAAGTTCAACTTGCAAATTGAGCCCCCAACCCCACAAGATGATATATAAATGTGGATGTTTTTTATTTGAATGTATGCAACAAATATGTGATATTTATATATGATACGGGATAGATGGAATCAGAGGTGTTGAAGGGGAAGGGGGAAGTTGTATAGTATATACAAGTAAAAGATAATATTTTGTAAAAAAGGAATGTATAGATAAAATTAAATATGAAGGAATATACAGAGAGTAAGATAGTGTGTGTGTGTGTGGTATCAAATATAAACAGTTAACATAGAATTAGCTGCTATACGTGTATATAATATAAAAACTAGAATGTTTCGTTTTGGTTTGGACATTTGTTGGTCAGATGAAGTCCATATTCTTCGCAGTTTTCGCAATACTGTAGGAGCAAACGATTAGCACAAGAAAAAACACTATAAGCAAATCAACTTACAGGCCTGTCAGAATCGCCTTTTGTCACTGTAACTGCTTTGCAACTGATTAAATCATGGCCATTGACTTCACAAAGCTCACAGTAGGCTGCAGAGTCTTCACCGACATTGTCCTTCTTGGGTGTTTCTTGAGCTGCTTTACTAATGGACGATGAGGATGTTGTTGACTCGACCAAAATCTTCTTTTCCTCCTTGACATCTTGCAATTCCATCTGTAACTTCTTGACCTGCTTGCGTTCCTTCTCAAGAGCTTCTTCTAAATCTGCTTCTTTAAAGATCTTGGACTCGATGAGACTCTCAAGCTCAGAGATATCACGATTCAGGTTGACAACTTGACGTTTCTGGTCCTTTTCTTGCTTTTCGGCCTTTTCCTTGGCTTCTCTCAATTCAGTGGCATGTTGAATAGTCAGCTGCTCCAGCTTCTTTTGGTTTTGTTGCAAGAGTTTGGCAATCTTGTCGTCTTCGCTCAAATCTTCCTTGAGCACAAGCTTTGTTACCTCATCTTGGCTGGCTTGTTGGTGCAATTTCTCGACTTCTTCCATGAGCTTCAGACATTCCATTTCAGTTTGCTTGTGGGCTTCTCCCAATTTGGCGTAATCCTTGGAAATCTTCTTGTTGTCTGATTTGAGAGAAGAGATCAACTGTTGGTATTGACTCAGGTCTTGATGGCCTTGCTCTGCTTGCTCCTTTTGCTTTAATAACATGGCATTTTGTGCTTGCAGCTTTTCAATTTCACCGCGGAATGTGTCTATTTGTAGTTGATGTTGCGCTTCATCGACAGTGCTGCTACTGTTCTGAGAGGATTGCTGCTTTTGCTCTGCAAACTCTCGCTCGAGTTTCTCCTTGGCTTCAGATAGCTTTCGAAGTTCGCTTTCCGTCTTCTTTTGGCTCTCTACCGCTGCACGCACTTCATCAAGGTACTTGGTGCGAGATGCCAATTGATCGTCAAAGTCTGCTTGGAGTCGGCCTAGTTGTTCTTCGAGCTTGGCCTTTTCCTTGTGGAGCTTCTCGGTTTCCTTTGATTGGTCTTTCCATGCCTCGGCTTCGGTTTTGAATGCCTCATGACTAGATTTCTCGCGCTCCAGAGCTTCAATCTGCTCGGTAAGCCTCTTGCGTTCGCTTTCCCAGACATCTTGCAAGATGACGTGCTTCTCCTCTGTCTCGACATTCTTCATGAGCTGAGCAATTTCCTGTTTCAACGTTTCAACCGTAGACTGAAGGGCATCCCGTTTGGCTGCGTGCTCTTCCATTTGCAAGGCACGTTCCTTCTTCAGTTCTTGGATAGTCTCCTCGTAGGCTTCAATGGCGTCTAAACCAGCCTTACGCAGCTCCTCTCTTTCCACCTCCAAAGAAGCAACCTTGCGACGTTCATCTGCTAAACTGGCATTCAGAGCCTCACGGTCAACGCGGTTCATTTCCACAGAGCTTTCATAGAGTTCAATGCTTTCCATGCCGGCCACCTTCAATTCGTCCACGGATTGTTGAAGGCTATGGATGCGCTCGCGGTATTCTTGCACTAAAGCCGTCTCCTTGGCTAGGTTCTCTTTGACAGCAGTGAGTTCCTTCTTGACCTTGTCAAAAGCTTCCTTGGAGGCGCAATCTTGATGAGCGAGCCATTTGGTTTCGACATCTTTCAGTTCTTCCAGCAGACGATCCTTTTCGCGGGTGTGGCGTTCAGAATCAGCCTTGATACGGCGAATCTCTCGCTCCTTTTCTTCAACAGCGTTACGATGAGTTTCGACTTGTTCAGAGAGAGAAGCCAAGAACATGTCCTTGGCACGAGCAGCATCACGCAGAGAGCTCATCTTTTCATGGACTTCTTCCATCTCCATTTCCAGCTTCATTTGACGGTCCATTGCATCGGAATCAGAGCCAGGTTGAAAGTACTGATGAGGCTGAGATGTGGGGGATGAAGCGAGCTGCTGTTGCAGGGATTTCGTCTTTTCCATCATGAGCTTTTCGCCTGCTTGAGCAGCAGCAGTTGCAGCTTCAGCTTCAGCAATCTTGCTCTCTAGCTCGTGCACGCGATGCTCAACGAGTGATTTCTCTTTGCGTACTGTGCTGATTTCAAACAGTGATCTGTCTCTTTCGGTAATGAGGTTTTGCTGCTCTGCTTCCAATTCTTGCACTTTTGTCTCCAAGCGTTGGATCGCTTGCAATGTCTCCTTTTGCTGAGCCGTCAACTTTGAGATTTCGTTCGTATGGCTTTCTTTGATTTCCTCCACAATGGCTTTATGGCCTTCCAGTGTAAAGAGCTCTTCGCCGTTGGATGAATCGTCCTTCTTTTTCAGCACCAAAGAACGCTCTAAAATCTGCTCTGCTGTCTTGTTTTGAGTGTTCTCCAACTTGAGAAACTTGTTCTCTGCTTCCAGCACTTCAACACGCAGCTGCAGCTGCTGCAGACGCATCACAGTCTCATCAGGGGCTTGGGAGATGGCTTCACCCAGGATGCGCTCCAGTCTTTCCTGTGGCGATTCGTTCAAAGAGGAGGACGATGTGGATGGAGATGTCAACGAAGGAGCATTGCCAAGATGGGAGGCGGAGGCAGCGGAAGTAGTGATCGATTTGGACAGAGCTAAATTGGCAGGAATAGGGGTTTCCGTCAGCATGTCATCTGACGAAGAGGACAACAAAGAGTCGTGATAATAGTCGTCTGCATTGTCTTGTATGCTATGGCTGGTTGGAGTCATTGCAGGTGATGGAATGCCACGATTGTAGTGGGTAGGCGTCGGTGATTGAACCAATGGTTGTGATCTACGAAGGCTGTTGCGACCACCAGACATGGACACAGGGGATGTCAATGGACTTTGAAGAGATGCGACCGACGAGCGCACAGACAGTGATGGCGTGCGGGTCTTCTTCTTTGGTTGCTGCTGCTGCTGCTGCTGCTGTTGCTGAGACAGCTGATTTGCGGTCAATCCAATGTAGCGAGCAGCCCTGGAACCGTTCGAGATCAGAGATACCGAATTACGGTTATTACTATTGATGGGCGGAGACAACGATCTAACGGAATCGGAGTCATCACCAAGAGGCGTTACCTTTGAAGCTAAAACAAATAGACCAGTCTGAGCAGGGCACGAAAAGTAACGTACGCTATTTGAGAAATGTGCGTTAGAGATATGAAACATTTCACTCTTGAAAAAAAGGGGGGGGGAGAGGGAGGAATTTTCATGCATTTACCCTTTCACAGATCCATCGTTCTTGCCAGAGCCAACAATATCCAACTGGATACCAGCCCACACACCCTCTTTAAATTCAGCTTCGCCCAAAAACTTCAAGGTACCAACTATTCCCATTGAATCGACTGCAATTCTTTCGCCAATATAGAGTGATTTGGGCCGGTTTATAGACGACGGCTTGGGGGAGGTGATGATTCTGTTGGGCACATTTGGCTGCTGGTAGTTGCTTTCAGTCATCGCTGCTGAGGAGGTGGCAACAAACGAGCGTGAGCGTGCTTTCGTCAGTGATTTGGATGATTTAGGCACTGGAGGTACGTTTTCTGAGATGGTCTTTCTCTTTCGTAATTCTGCGGCGGAAGGCTTTCTAGACAACCTTCTGGTTGGGTTGTTTGTTAAAGTTAAACCAGCTGTTGGCAACCTAGACATTTTGCAATTTTCAGAGAAAAAAGAAAAGAAGAGTAAAGAAGGAAGAAAGAAAGAAAGAGGTTAAAGAGGCATTTTAGAGATGGTGGAAAAAAGTCAGCTGTGAACATAATAAATTAAAAGTATATTAAAAAACCAGTGTACTTTTTGTTTTTGGAATAGACATTGTGTAGTACAATTCAGGAGTCTATTATGAGAATCTGTAGAGTCCTTTTCATGAGGATCAGCTTTTGAGCAGCTTTCTCTCCATGTCTGCATCTCTACGCACTATTTGTTGTTGGCGATCATCGCCAGTAAGACCGTTGCGGTTGTACCTGTGGAAGCACAGACGCTCTGTGCATGTATGGAATCAGCCAGAGTGATGGCCATGCTCTCAGGCGCTGTAGACAAGGTATTTTGCCAAGGCAGCTATGCTCTAATGCATTCCAAACTACGTTGAGATGCATGCTTGGTGTAAACAAGCGGTTGGTGTTTGGCAATGCCGTCGATTTTCTGTGTCGCAAAATGATGACTGATGGATCAAACAGCAGCTTGCTTTAACCGTGAGCCATTCCACACTTATGCTTAGCAATCCCAGGATCTGATGTACATCTGAACTTCTGATCCTGGATCATAAAAGACACAGGCACAACACTATTAAATCTTCATATGAACCTTACCTAAATGCCATTTCTATATCTGGCATCAGATGTTACACCGTAATTTAAGCCGCAAACGATCAAACGTCGATGCCAGTTACAATCGATTGAAGTTATAATATTCATGTTCTTTTGCCACCCAAAGTACATGAAATGTTGTCTACTACCGCCCCAGGCCACTCAATGGCACTATTCCCAAGTGTGATTTCTTCCTGTAGACGCATATCCATGCCAACAGTCTTTACTGATGATTGTCATCTATGTTTTGACCATCGCATACTGCTTTTCATCTTGGTAGAGCACTGAATCTAGCCAATTCAGCGGGCTGCTCTTGGAATATCACAAGCAATGGGTTGCCATGGCCGCAGCGTTCAAATGTATGTCCTATTTCGTGAGCGAAACCCATCGCATCAGTCCTTTACATCTTTCTGGAAACCCATCAAAGCACTACTTGGATCTGCAGCTATTCAGACATGCTTGCAGATGTACCATCTCAATAGCGTGTAAGTGATGGATCTGGTCCATGTTGCATTACTTTTCCAGAAGAGTTCAACTTGACTCATGATCATCGGAGTCTGCGGGTGATCTGGCCCAATATGGGCATCACAACAGAAAAAGAAAACTATATCACATCAGACGATGATGATAGAACCTAGTTTAATGCATTTTGATAGAAAACTAGGCCTATTCTCTTGGGGGCCTAAGCTTTTTCCTTGTTGTTGATCAATATTCATTAATCTTGCTTGATTGCAATAACGGGCATGTTCATCATTGATAATGAAATTTCATGGCTCTCAAAATGAGTAACTCAAAACGGGAATGTGTATAGATGACCACCCCCTTATTTATTTATATCTCCAAGGCGACCACACCACTATTTTGTGTACTGCTTTAACTGCTTTCAATCATTCAGGAAAGTACACAAAACCCATATATGGAACTAGTGCTGTTTAGTTTTCTATTTTATCCGGCTGATTCGTAGTTTTCCGCCCATTAAACCTCATGTTTCTAATGTAAACACCAATCATTTGCTTGGTCTAATTTTACAATACAATTATTGTGTAATTTTCCACTATAAAAGCATCTCGTTTTTTTCCCTCCTTCCTTCTTCTTCTTTATTATATCATATAATACTCTTTTCCAACTAAAAAAAATACAAAAAAAATCCCTTCATAACTTCTCTAACGCACTTCCCCCCTATCCTCTTATTACTCTTTTCCCTCTTCAAAAAAACCATATAAAAAAACCAAAAACCACAAAAAAAAAAACCACAAAAAAAGCCCCAAATCTCAAAATGTCTACTCGTACTGTATCTGTTAAATCTTTCAACAACAACATCAAGCAATCTCATCCTCATGCTGCACAAATAAAGCCCATTGCTACTGTTTCCAAGGCTACCAAGACTAGTCATCATACCAATCAGCAACAGCAACCCTCCAAGAAGAAGTTGCAGGCAACCAACCATCACAACAAGCAGCAACAACAACGTCGCAATCAAAAGAAGGTCAATGCTGCTGTCGCTGATGAAGACTCCTCTTCCTCCTCTTCCTCATCTTCCTCTGAAGATGATAAGCCTGTTAGAAGAAACAAGCGAAGCAATTACTATCAACAACAACAGCAATCTAGGTACTTTTATAACCCTTTTTCTCAATATAGTTGCAGCTATATTAATAACTATCCAATTTAGCTATGTTGATCAAGTTTACGCCGGTCCTACATTCAACAATGCTCCTGCTCCAAGTGCACTTCCCATCCCTGCTTTTAATGCTCGTGGTTCCCCTATCAACTACCCTCAACCTCTCTATCACTCTGTAAATCCCTCTCTCCAACAACAATCCATGGACCTCATGAACTTGATTACTCCTCAAAGGGCCGTCCATACTGCTTACGAACTTGAAAAGACCAATTTGGCTCTTTCTGAAATCCAACGAGGCCTTCGATCCATGCTCAAAATTGAATCCTAAAATCCGAGGTCCATATCACTCAAGTAAAAAAACAAAAGGAATCATTTTTTATACATACAATTAGAAACAAACAACAACCAACGACGCAGCTTCCTCAGATTAACAACTACAACGACAACAACATTTACAACAGAAGGAAGCTTGAAGAAACAAAGAAACATTGAACCGAATACCCCATTTCTTTATCGCTCTCGCTCTCAACATCTACTCCTTCCACTCCCCTTTTTTTGATTTTCTTTCATCTTTTTTGTACATACGTTTTTGTCTGTTTGTAATTCTTTTATTTCTTATTTTTCTTTTTCATTTTTTTACATTTGTATATTTGCTTTATCTTTCTTTTTTCATTTTAATTTTTGCTTTTTTTCTGTTCTATCCCTACCTCTAGTATCCTTCTTTCCCGAATACCATCACTCCCATCATCATCAACATCCCGAATTTTTGACACTTTTTGTTTTTTTTTCTTTCATTTTTTTTTGATATCCACATCCACATTGAATCTTGCTGTTTCTGGTCCATGAAACACTTTTTTTCATAATTTTTTCCCTAGATCCATTGTTCTGGGATATCCTTTTTTCCAATTTCTCCTCGATCATTTAGTTTTGTTTTTAGCCTTTTTCTCTCCAGTCGATTATTTGTTTAGACACATTATGGACGATGAAAAAACAACAAAACAAAATAGAAATCAAAAAAAATCAACGCCTTTCCCCTCTACCATCTCATCAACCAGAAAAAATTATCACTCTCTCTTTACCTACAACACCCAACCAATAAATTAAATTAAAAAAAGAATGAAATAGACCATGGTCTATTTAGTTCTTTTTAGTTTTTTTTGTCTCAAAAAATCAACTAATCTACTCATCATCTCATTTGTGTGCTTTCAAATTCGTAATACCAATGAAAATGCATGGGAATCACCTGTTAATGCTACATTTACGATTTGAAGAACGGATGTTGAAATGCTCTCCATGCCTGTGTTGTTGAAAGGATCATTGAAAGCAATTGTGCATGTATAATGTTGCTAGATTCTGTAATCTAGAAGGCTGTGCTCTTTGTTTTGCAGTGAGTTGTACAGAACAAAGATCTACGCATGAGTAATATTGATATCAGAGAGTGGTATCGGTATCCCAATGCCAATGTTGCACACTATACTATAGAGCACAGGCGTGCTAGATCTCTGATTCTCTCACATCCGCCGGTCCGGATGAAGGATATCCTACATGAGCTGGATGCCGGAGTCTTTTGATATCTTGAATCTGAAAGTGAGTTTAACAACTACAATGTAAGCAGGCCAGTAATAGATCCTCCTCTTTTCATATCATGGCTGCCCAAATTTCCAAGAAGAGAAAAGTACGTAGATATATCAACATGGAGGTGGATGTGGGATGGCTTGAAAGAGGAACGATTGAATGGATGGATTAGTTGAATGGAGAGATGTTGACATGGATGGATGCTGGATGTCCTGATGGGGAAATCAGACATGGATCCAAGGGGGAGGGCGGTGGCGGTGGGAACAGATTGATTTGGAGGCAACCACTTAATAGACAGCTGTATACTAACTCTTTCTTCAATTTATAGTTCGTAAGTGATTTGAATAGCAACATACCATCAGCAGACAACATCATTTGGAGATATTGACATGTAGACAATCCTATTTAGGTCGCTGACGGTGTTTTCTACGCTGAACTCAACGAGTTCTTCACTCGCGAGCTTGCTGAAGATGGCTATGCTGGTGTTGAGGTCCGTGTCACTCCTGCTCGTACCGAGTAAGTGCCATTGTCGATATGTGGATCATGGAGAATGTTAGTTAATCAATGCAACCTGCTTAGAATCATCATCCGTGCCACTCACACTCAAAATGTTCTTGGTGAGAAGGGTCGTCGTATCCGTGAGTTGACCACTCTTGTTCAAAAGCGTTTCAAGTTCCCTGAGAACGCTGTTGAACTCTACGCTGAACGTGTTCAAAACCGTGGTCTCTGTGCCATTGCTCAATGTGAGTCTGTCAAGTTCAAGCTCCTTAACGGTTTGGCTGT
>JAXQGS010000226.1:0-23866 GCA_037040325.1 Mucor sp. M7501 | reverse complement strand
CAGAGGGAAACCCTCGCATTTTTTTTCCAGGATTTTTGTGTGTGTCGAGCCCATTCTAGCGATGGGATTGGCTGAAAAACTGGACAGCAAGTGAGATAAACCATTCTAAACATCGTAATAAAATTGGGCTTTATAATAAAGCTAGAGCTTTAAAAATAGCATGTTCCTATACTCGATTTCTGTGCTGATTATGCCTGTGCAACCGGCATCCTTGTAGCCAGCATGTGGGTGTTGATAAGTTCATGATTTTGTGCATTTGTTGATCTTGAGCAGATGCGAATAGTAAAAGCCATTGGATTACTATATGAATGTTGGCTGGATATCTAGCCAAAGCTGTTGGTCGTACTTTGTTTGGCTAGAGCGTGTTAAAATTGGGCTTGCAATAAAAGACGATGTCAATGAGTTATGGCAAAAAATGCTCAAGATGACTAATTTTTAAAGGACTGTAGTAACTTTGAATCTCACTATGCTGTGCATAGTCAAACAAGCTTAGCGGTTACTGTTGTTTCTTTTTCAACTCTTCATACAGTGGTATAATTCTTAGCTTAGTCCAGAATAAGCTTGAGAAATTCACAGATTGAAGTGTATAATAAAATAGCCACCGAAAGCGCAATCTCGTTGGAAGTTGAGTATCTTTAAACACATCACTCATTAGAGTTCATGCAGCTTGAATCTATTCACAAAGCGCTTAGAATATACATAAACTGACCGACATAGACCGACACACATCGACGCAGACCGACACATTGAATGCTATTAATAATTTTTATAGATTTAACAATAGCTAAAATCCTTGAAACTTTGTGTTGATCTTGACATCAGTACGTAATAAAAACACAACCAAATAGCCAGGCTAAGCTAAAGTACTCATCAATTTCCAGTTGCGTTTTGGAATTCTGATGCTTCATAATACCCGTGTGCTTAACAAATCAGCCCGTTCAATTGCGAGTAAAATCTAAAAAGGGGGATCAAGTTTATTTGCACGTATGATAGTAAAAAAAGAGACTAAGTGTAATGTTTAATATTTATATAGTATTAGGAATAAGAAATTGCTGTTATACAAGGGGAAGGGTTGCCGATTACCGTTGTTGTTATGCTGTGCCTTTCACTTTACGTTCGCGCTCATAGACCCATTGAAGTTCAATGACATCTCTCCATAGACTAGACTCTCTTCCAAAGGTGACATCAATGGCATTTCTAGCCAATTCGATCCATGTTCTAGTACCATTTGCGTAAATTCGCTCGAGCTTCTTTTCGACACCAATCAATTCCATCTCAACCAAAGCATTCCATCCAGATCTTGCCAAGATGAGCGTGTGATAAGCGAGAGTAGGGTGAAGGGGAGGGTACATGAGGCGGTAAATGACGAATAGATACAGGGCACATCGAGACGTTTCGACCCATTTGCCTTCGGATATACGTTGAACGAGTAGCTTTTCGGCCGCATGAATAGAGGCCAGTGTGAAGGCAGGCACCTCGGGCACATTCAACAAGGCAGCCATAGCAGTTGGAATACGCTGCAGTAAATGTGCCCTGTCTTCCTTCATATACAATTTGTACATGTTATCCGTGTGGCGTTTCCTGTCATCAATCGAAGCAAAGTAGATGTCTGGTGCAGCGATTCGACTCACAAAATGAGCAAATTCTGGTGGCTCCAGGATTTGAATAGGTGACCAACTGTCCTTTTCCTTTGCCTCGGCGTGTTTGACCATGTCCAGCACCGACCATGATCTGATATGTTTGCTCATCAACTCGAATCCATCTTGCTCCGTGAGTCCAAGCGATTCGCCTTTATCCAAAGCGACATCCACTATAGCCAAATCTCCCTCACATCGTGAGCAATGACAGGCATAATCCTGCCCAAACTTGTCTTTCAGCGCTTGTGTTCTCTGTGCCTTTGTACTGACGATATCCACATAGGCGATGGTGATGGGCTCTCCAGGCAAGATGTCGTCCAATGTCAAGAGTGATTGCGTGCCTTGCTTGTAGAGAACAGCGGCATTGGGCCGGCACGAATGGCCAACAAACAAGGATGTGATGGGATACACACCGACAGCTACCTGATCCATGTGATACTCGGGATCCACAATAGGAAATGAGCACAGCTTGATTCTGTACCATAGTGTGTCGAGGTCTTGCTGCGATATTTGGCAATCGAACGGTTCCAAGAACTTTGCTACATCTTCGACGGTGTTGTTGTGTTGCTGTGTACCTTGGTAGTTGGGTGTGTGTAACTGGAGAGCGTCGATGGCGAATGGTAAGTGGGACGGAGAGTGCGAATGCTGCTTATTCAGACGATCGTGACTATGGAGCGTCAAGGCAGTTCTCTCCAATAGCCATCGATCTGCATCCACGTCTTTGTAAATGTCTGTTACCTGAGGCTCGCACAAGACTCGGTGAAAGTGGAGCCAAGCGTTTCGAAAGCATTCGTTGCTGCAGAAATAGGCTGATCTGCAGCGAGAGCAACACTGCAATTGTGCCTTTCTTAGGCAGTAGTTACATCTCTGGTGACGTTTGGCTGGTAATGGCACGGATGCTAATGGTGATTGAACAAGTATGGTTGAGCCAGATTTGATGTATTCTGATGCGACTAATCTGTTGTCTTGCACTCTAACTTTCGGATGTTCATTGATGTATGAATTAAGCATTGCACAATAAAATGAAAAAGAGGGAAAAAGAGAAGAAAAAGAAAGGGGAAACGGGGAGCAAGAGAGAGAGAGACAAATATCTTTGGGCAATATAAGCCTTGAAAGAGGGATAACCTTCCGGAATAACTAATCTCCCTCTACTGCTTATGGTAATTTGAAAAGCTATTATTTGTTTGGCATGTTACCTTGGAAAACCCTTTACTAATTTTCAAATAGTCAATGCTTATTTTCTCACACACACTCTTTCTTACAGCTGCATTGGAGAAAGAAGGATATGCATGTGTGTGTATTTCATGTAGATATCACTGCATCGCTGCTATCTACATGGCCTGCTTGTTTCAATCCAGTTTTGATTCCGCTTAGATTACGGTTACATTCATGATTATTCATGGCATATTCTCAAAACACAGCCATGAAAAGAATGTTCTGTTCGAAATGGAGGCCTACATCTTGTTGATTCATTAAAAGTCTTCTTTTGTAGTTAACAGTAATCCGGTGGATAGGCCTCAGGCACTGGATCAACTGAAATATCAGGGAAGAAAATGATTAGGGTGACTAATTCAATATGTATCAAAAAGGAAATCTTACATAAGAAGGGGCGATTTGGTTGGGGCTGGGATCTTGCTGCTCCAGATTACCCTTCCACATTCAAGGCATATTTGAGTTTCTTCTTTACCAGCAAGTTGCAAGGTATCATTATATCAGAAGTCTCTGATGAACATGTTCATGCACCATCAAGAAGACGAATTCAGTGCAGTAAACTGGCGTCTCCGAGGAATAATAACCATAGAGGGGATGCGCTTTTGATATGATCCAAATGTGCTAATGAAGACAGCCTGCTTTGATGCTTGGGCATTAGCGGCGCGCTTTTGGAGCAGCATCAGATGTCTTTACTTGAGCTATAGTGCGTTCCATAGCATACACTTTAATCATTGGAATGAGATTGACAAGACCACATGAGGAGATCAAGTACACACATGCGGAACGAAATGAAACTGGTTTTTACGCTGACTGCAATGCTAATTGAAACTACTATTGTCTGCCAACATTTAAAGTATCTGATTTCACAATGCGTTTTTGCACTAGCTTGGTATATGTTCTATGTGATGCCTGATTTTCTCCAATAATTGATCATACTATAGAGGACGTATCAGCGTTCATAGTTGGCAAAGAAATGGCAACTGTACTAGCAGCAGATGTAAGCCGTCGAGGAGTTGAAGAAGCGTGATCAAAGCCATAGCCTTGGCCACTGAAATACAAGAGTTGAATATCAAGAAACGAGCCAATGGAGAGGTTCAAAAGCGAAAGCACTGAACTCTGAAGAGTGTAATTACTTTTGTACCACAGTTCTCGATCCGGAGCTCATACCAATAAGCAAAGAAACACTCGAGACAATGAACATATCATGAGCAATTGATCTTATTAGTAAAGACGAAATTTGTAAAGTGATTCAAGACTATGTATACGACTTTCTACAATACAGTGCTGTACATTTACCCAGTTAAATCGCGATTTGCAATAATCTTCAATGTGCCTTAACAAATCAAGTAGCTTAATTTGGTTTGTCGAACATGCTTTATTTTTAGTGTTAATTTGCTCCCCCTTTTCACCACTTTCTTTCCTTTGTTCCCCCTTCTTCTTACCTTCTTTCTAACTTTTTATACCATAATACCTTTTCTCTTCATCCATTACATTCATTTCTTTTCATTCATCATAATCATACAACTTGAACAATGGGCCTTGGTTTAGAAAAATGCTGCTGTCTCATCCCACTGCGATTGGGTACCTTTTTCATCGCTATTTGGTTCTTTGTAAGTCTCGGGCAACGATCAATAACAAATCATCCACTCACAGCACTTACCTTGTATGATAGGCCATCTATTTGTTTTACACTGCAACTGGTTTTGTAGGTGTTAATTGTAAGCTTACGCCCTGATTGTATGAACCATCACGCATTGTACTCATCCTAATATTTAAAAGCTATTGTATTTTACTCTGGACAGGCAGCAAGACCATGGTATTACATAAATCTGCTGTTCGCTGTATTCATATGTCTTGGTGGATTTTGTGGCATCATCGGCTCATTC
Organism: Mucor sp. M7501; assembly: GCA_037040325.1. Lineage (NCBI taxonomy): Eukaryota > Fungi > Mucoromycota > Mucoromycetes > Mucorales > Mucoraceae > Mucor > Mucor sp. M7501. The sequence continues at coordinate 19,131 of JAXQGS010000226.1, read as the reverse complement.
TTTGTAAGCTTTGCATTCTGATCCAGTTACTGAAATCACACTAACATGCACAAATTAGGCTTCCAGAAGATTTTCAAAGGCATTCAGTGTGATTGTATGGGTCAATTGCATCCTGTCAATCATTGTTTACGCTGCTTCACTTGTATTGATCGCACTCAACAAGCAGCGTGTAATTGATTCATGCTCAGTAGTCGGATTTGTGGGCGTTGGAAATGCTCAACATGATATCACACCCACACAGCTCAACAGCAACAACGCCTACTATTCACCAGTCAAATACCCAGGATTGCTGACAGAGCATGCAGCAAGTAAAGATGCTTGCTCTAGCATGATCAATACTTTTACCATCGTGTTTGGAGTCGTTGTGTTTATCGTGCAGTTGATTCAGGTAAAATACCTCTAATAGCTCTGAGGTAACTGATTTGGGTACTGACATTGCCTTAGATTTATTTTGCGTACGTTGTTGGTGCCTACGCCAAGCGTTTATCAAATGGTGCTAGACATCATAGATTGCATGCTCAACAAATCAAAGATTTTGAGGAATCGCAATACCACATGTCGACTGTTTATTAATCCGAGTGATTTGATTGTATATAATATTATGTAACAGAATAGCGTTTTGAATCGCTAGATCAAGCAAATAAATTTTCTGTAGTATACAATTTACAGAAAAGGAGAATACAGGAGAAATCAGTGCCTTTTATGAATATACTCGAAGAAGATTTCCATCCTGCAACACACACTCACGCTATCATACGAAAAGATAGGCCGCAATCGCATGTGTGCAGATCTAATAATCCGTTTATCAAAGGATACGAATAAGAGTTGGATTTAAGGAAGATCAGCAGTGTACTATACTCTTCTACTAGGAGCATCGCATACTTGCTTTTATATCAGTATGATTACACAGTGCCCTTCTTGAAGTCTACTTCCTTGTTAAAATCAATGCAAATCACTTTGACAGTTAAAGACCAAAAGCAACTTTGCTTCCCAGAGCTAATCTTTTGAAATTTCGCTTGTCAACTTTCCACTATCACTTTGAAATTGTCTCTCTCTTAGCTGCCTGTTACTATGGATTCGACTCTTCATCATTCTATGCAGCCCACACATTGGCAAACAGTGAAAACAATCGGCAAGATACTTGCATTGCCTTTTGCTATGGATATTACTATTTGCACCATCAAAGATTACTATTTGCACCATTTTCAAAATGACCTAATTATTTCAAATTGTCGAGTTTATTTAAACCAAAGCGTTATTTAATGAATACAGGGCAAGTTCGTCTACATTAGAAGGATAATGCGGCACAATCTATCACTACATTATATAAGAAATGAGTGTAATCTTACGTCAGAAATTGTTGATTTATCAACATTTCCACATTATAAATGTTTGGTCTGCAAGGCATTTTTTCTTTTCTTTCTCTTCCAAATGTTATTATAACCATCCTGAAGGTAAGTATTAAAGCATTGTTATATACTCATGGCCTCAAGTATAGCAAACTGATGAGCGTATCGCTAGGATGGTACAAATAGTAATACCCTATTACAAAATAACAATCGACTCCACAAAGACATGATCCTGTTTTTTGGCGATAAAATATACCAAAAAGTTCGCGAAAGCATTCTGGAGTCTCTAAACATGGCGTACAAATTTCCCGGAGAAACTATGCTTGGAATCATTGAAACTGCACAAAGCTCATTACAAGATATATTTTACATGCGATGCAACCTTTATTTCACGATCATGAGCGAGGTATACGGCTGGAATTTACACTACTTTTACTGAACCCGCTGACAACCACAATCGAGAAGTTAGTTTCACTGGTTGCCCAGATTGTATTATTAGCGTTTTCCCTCACCAAACGGATAATGCTGTGAACGTGGGCTATGGAGAGGTAAAGAGACAGTCAATGGCAGGAGACCACTATTTGGTCAATTTGGATCTTGTGCGGCTTGCAACACTTGGGATACAATTAATGAAAATGAGCTGTCAAGAAGTTTGAGTCTACATGTAGTTGGTAAGTCTTTGTTAAAAAACAGAAACGATTGTATATTGAATGAGCTTTATTTCTTAGGCCCATAACTTATATCACGTTTTTGAGACAGATAGCATCAAGTATCCGAGTAATGGTCAGCAATGCTGGCAGAGTAAAGGTTAACGGCATAATCAAGAAACCTTATCGCAACAAGGAATACGAGGTGCTCATAATCGACGGCGTAAACTATTCAGTGCACAGGATGGTGGCAATCACTTGTGTTCCCAATGGAGACATGAAGAGGAACATTTTTGTTAATCACAAAAACAAGACAAGAAATGACAACCGCGCTGCAAATTTGGAGTGGATATCCCCTCGAGAAAACACAGCGCATGGCCTTGGTCATCCTGTATTGGTTACAGACGAAAGAAATGGGAACCAATAATATTACTCAAGCTACAATCAAGCAGCAGAGATACTTTCCAAACGCCCAGCAACAATTGCTAATGCAGTGCGCAACCGATCTGTCCTTGACGGTGTGCTGAGGCTTGAACCTGGAAAGGTTTATGAGTCTGGTATAGTTCATGATTCGTTACCATTTATCCCACATTAGCTAATGCATTGTATAGTAGAGGAAATGTACACCAAAGAGAATGTCCGGGGGCTGCCAAAGTTAGTTGACGAAGCATTAGAATTGTAATAGTTGCAGTTTCAAATGAACATCAGTGTGACTCCTGGATATACGGTCTAACTGTTTTGTTTGTCTTTGACACCCTATTACTTTGGAGTATTCAATACAACCCAAACCAATTTCTACGTGGATAATGCAATGTTATTTGAGCAAGTGAACCTCATATGAAGTGAAGAAAGGTTATATGAAGTGATATGACAATACAGTCATCAAAGAATAAGCTTGGTTTGCTTCATTCACCATCTGTATGCCGTTGTTATTGTCAAGCCAAAGCCAACATATTTAGAAGGATCTATTTATAATGATGGGCCATTTATAATAGATACACAGACTCCAATGCCATAGCAGAACATCTCACCAAAGCTGTCATCCAAACCCAAGAAACGTGCCCAATAAAGAGGAAAAACCTTAACATATATACTCAAATTTCAGATTTCAAGATGCAGTAGCATGCGGTTAGAGCCTACAGGGTGATACCAGTAGAGATTGAGCATTGCGAAAGCAATTAGACGTCTACAATGTCTTTTCACCATACAAAAAGTACCTGTCAGGGCAAAACACAGCTTAGCTGGGATTGAATTTTAGAGCTGCTGCTGCCACTGGTCTTCCAGATCGTCCATCTGGACATCCGAAAACCTTTCAGGGGCAATTACACAAGATTTTTCTACTCGAACAGCAGGTATTTCTCTACCCTCTTACATGCAAAATTGAACGAGGAATCCAGTAGTGCTAATTTCAAAGTGATCCCTTTAGTTTGTGAAGAGTAATCGTCAAAAAATGCAAAACACGTTTTCGGAGGAAACGTCTACAAACACTATAATAAAATGATCTGCAGACACTTTTACATGATCCTATGCTTCTCTGCGGTTGTTTTGAGCATAGCAATACCTTAGTAGAAAACTTCATTTTCGAGGTGAAAACCTCCATCATTCAAAATCATCAATTTTTCCCTTGCTAGTACAGGGCAAAATTTGCCAGAAATTGATGATCAGCTCGGTCCCCTAAAAATTGCTGAAAAGTGGTTCCTAACCTAATGTCAGGTCGTAGAACACGATTACACTTGTTTTGAGGTCAAGATTGCGCTTCGTTAACGAGATACTAGCGATTTGAACTCTTGATTTTACAGTGTAAAATACATTTGAGGGCTGCTCACTGAACATTGCGCTTAATAACATTTGGTTTGATGGTCTGTAGTTTATCATCTAGCATTGTTAAATTATTTACTCATTAAAAATTGCGAAATTCCCAGAGGATTTCCATACAGAGTTACCTGAATCGATTAACTGACATGAATCGATTGACTCGCATTGTTTCATTTGACGGATGAGGGAAAAGGAGAATGTCTGTCTCTTGCCCCACCCTAACATAGCTTGTTTTTACTACTATTGTTACAACTTTTCATGCCTGGTAGAAATAATGATTGCAGATGGCTCATTTAGATATAATCTGTAATGCGAAATGCAAATCGTTATCCTAGCTAAAATGGCATGTAATATTTCAAGTGTTCTGCTTGACGTGTATTGAGTTTTTGCTCTTTTAAATAGCTCAATTTGATAGCATTTAAGTTCGTGATAGTATCACAACTCAAATAGTAGTTTAACAATAGACTCAACAAGCAAGAATCCGCATCTGCTGCTGGAATATAAAAAAGTAAATCTCGGTATTAGAGAAATCTTACATTAAGATTCTAATTTTTATACGAATTTTCAAGTACTAGAACACACTGCATCTACTCACTCTCACTTGGATGCGTTTAGCAGCCACTAGCGCTAAATGTATTTCTTAAGATGTGGGGTTTGACATGCCTACTCCGCAAATCACGTATTTCCAAATGGTCTATATAGTGGGATCTGTGGGCTATTCAAGAATAACGCCATTTGCAAGCTAGATGGCTTTCATAGTCTAGTACGTGAGTCTGTTTGTTTGTTATGGAATTGGTTTCAAATCTAGACCCACATACTAAGAATATGAGGGTTCCTCCCAATGCACGCTTGTGTTCAAGTTACAATGGAACCGAACATTTCTTCTCATTTGTATACATTTTTCTGGTTTCGTTCGTAAAAACCATGAATCTTAATATTAATCGAACGACAAAGTATGGTATAGCACCAACAGTGAATTCGGGTTCCGTGCACTAATACGTAATGCAGTGTATGTAAAAGATTTTACTCCTTTTACAACATTGGAGATAATGAATAAGATTTCGACGAGGAAACTCGTATTAGTTAGCACATTGCCAAATAGAATCCTCTATGGTATATTTCCATGATCGAATCCTTCTTTATAAATCAATCACTCACTCGCATTGGACATCTGAGGACGATACAATGTCTGTCTACTACACGACCATAGATTGATAACACATGCAATCAACATCCAATTCTAGATGCCGATCTTCATTTAACCCCATCTGTGTTCATGGATGAACAGCTTTTTTTTCGTGCTACATTCGTGAGAGTTTAAGTTATTTTTGGAAGTGAAGAAAAGACATTTTGAGCAGTAATCAGTAGCGTTTATACAAATTGATAAGCGAGAGCTATTAATTTAAAGTCATGTCAAGATAACACGTCTGTAATCTTATCAAACATGTGTCTTGAAGATAACTGCTCGGCATGTCTCCATGGAGACGACATTTCTTAGGGTAGGGGGCCCTATGGAATGGTTCCTGTTCCATGGAGTATTATATAAATCAAGCGGGAAACCGGAGGTAAATCAGGAATAATGTTACCCCACATTTTCATTTTTGCTAGACCAATAGAGGCATTTGTAATGTTCTTAGTCAATTGGATATTCAGAGAAATGGGTAAATGCTCAATTTTGATTGTGGGTAAAATTATTATCTGTTACATTTGACAAATCAAGGGCTAGACAACAAGCTGCATTTCCTCGCTCTACATGGCTGACGGATCGTGCCATTCTGCTTCCAATAACAGCTCGCTATGTTGCTGTTGCATAGACGATTGTGTCTAAACAGAAACAAATTACGACATTTGGGCTATTCTCTTTTTCTCCAGGAAGATGTGGAGCATTGAAATAAGGTTTGAAAGACAGAACTACAAGAATCCATACAAGATATATTTTTCTCACGATTCAACCAATGAGAAATGCGCCATTTGCATTCTTACCATCATAGGCGAAGACCTGAGTCATAAAATTATGGAACATGACAACCCAAATGGAAAGCTTACAGGGGCTCGCTTTTTGAAGCTGTGTGCCTATATCCCTTTATATGCCTCTACTAAACAAACTAAAAAAAGAAAAGTCTATATAAATAGTTGCGCATTTCGTACGGCTTTTCTCTTCTTTTTCAAAACTAAACATTTTACAACACAACTACAAATGAAGGATAACACCCGTATTCTTAATAATGAAAGTGGCTATGCCGCTAATGTCTTTGCTGAAAAGGAAAGCCAAATGCTCAAGGTTTGTGACAACTTGGAGCAGCTCGGCTTCCTCCCCAAGGAATTGGTCAAGAACGAGGTGCAATGGTTCTATAGGTAAGTTGTCGAGGCATGTGCACGGGTTGATCTTGGGTTTGCTGACACGGATGTCCAATAGCAACCTCAACATCGATGACTACTACTTTGCTTTGGAGAGCGTGGAGACCATCTCCAACCACATCATGTCACTCTACGGTGCCAAGATCCTGGCCTACACAAAGAATGAAAACGTCCTGGACATCAACTTGCAAAAGGAAACCGAAGATTCTGCCGTCTACATCCACTCATCTGAGCCTGGTGTCTCCCAAATCTACGGTCCTCAGCATGAAAGAGCCATTGACGACAAGTTCCTCGACAAGTCTACTCCCTCCGAGGCCTATCGCGTTGAATCTTATCGTTCTAGCTCCAACGGTGGTGGTATGACCTCTCAACTTCGTAGCTACTTTGTTACCAAGTGTGAATTTGAAAACGCTGCTCCCACTCCTGAACAAGAAACTGACATCAAGCAAGTCGCTGATAAGAGCTTCTTACGTAAGGCCACTGAGTTTACTTTGAACATCTACGAGGATGTCATGCAAAATGTGCTCCAACGCACCGGACCTGTCATTGAAATGTACGAGGTCAAGGGCTCTCGTGAGCGTCGTCTTATCATTGGTTACCGCCAAAGAAGCACCAAGGGCTTCTTCTCTGCAGTCAGTGATTTGTACCATTACTACGACTTGTACTCTACTCGCAAATATGTTGGTAAGTTGATTGTCAAGGATGTTTATGCCAGGATAGCGTATTAACGATGGTTTGGAAAATAGAACAATTCTCTAACGGTGTTACCATTATTGGCTTGTACTTGCATCCCGTCCCTCAATCCAAGGCTGCTCCTATCGAGCATTCTATCTACCAAGTCATGAAGGAAGCTTCTCTCCTGTACTGTCTCCCCAAGACTCCCTTGCAACAATACTTCCAAACCAACAAGCTCTCTGTCCAAGAGATGGTCTACGGCTATGTCGGCTGGATCTTTGCTCAACACTTTTTGAATCGTTTGGGTAAGGAGTACTTGAGCTTGACATCCATCCTGGACCGCGCCAACCCTGTGCACGAAGAAGTCTTGAGCAAGCTGAAAAAGCGTCTTCGTCAAGATACCTTTACTCGTGAATACATCCTCGATATCATGAAGAGATACCCCGAATTGCTCAAGGTGCTGTACGCCAACTTTGCTACCACCCACTACGTCAACCAACGCGAGGCCTCCCTGCAACCTACCATCTCTTACCAACGTTTGACCAACATGGAAGTCCTGTCTGTCGATGATATCAGCAAGCGCATCAAGGCTGTTACTACCAATGCCCACGAGCAACTGGTCTTTGAGTCCTTCTTGAGCTTCAACAAGCACGTCCTCAAGACCAACTTTTACCAAACCACCAAGGTGGCGCTCTCTTTCCGTATGGATCCTAGCTTCTTGCCCGAAATCGAATACCCCACCACTCCCTACGGCTTGTTCTTGGTTGTTGGTTCTGAATTCCGTGGTTTCCACATCCGTTTCAGTGATGTCGCCCGTGGTGGCATCCGTATGATCCGCTCTCGCAACAGAGAAGCCTACTCTATCAACTTGCGTACCTTGTTTGATGAAAACTACAACTTGGCCAACACCCAGCACCGCAAGAACAAGGACATCCCTGAAGGTGGCTCCAAGGGTACCATCCTCTTGGATGTCGACCAACAAGACAAGCCCTTGGTTGCCTTTGAAAAGTACGTTGATGCTATGCTCGATTTGTTGATTGATGGCGAAACCATTGGCATCAAGGACAAGCTGGTTGATCTGACCGACAAGCCTGAGATTCTCTTCTTTGGTCCTGATGAGGGTACTGCTGAATACATGGATTGGGCTTCTCAACATGCTCGCAGAAGAGGCGCTAGCTTCTGGAAGGCTTTCACTACTGGTAAGAGTCAATCTCTCGGTGGTATTCCCCACGACTTGTACGGCATGACCACTCGCTCTGTCCACCAATACGCTTTGGGTATCTACCGCAAGCTTGGCTTGAAGGAGGAGGAAATCACCAAGGTGCAAACTGGTGGCCCTGATGGTGATCTCGGCTCCAACGAAATCAAGATTTCCAAGGACAAGACTATTGCTGTTGTCGATGGTTCTGGTGTCCTCTACGACCCCGTTGGTATTGACCGCACCGAGTTGACTCGCTTGGCTAATGCTCGTGTCATGATCAGCAACTTTGATACCTCCAAACTCTCTGCTGATGGTTTCAGAGTCCTCGTGGATGAAGACAATGTCAAGTTGCCTGACGGTACCGTCGTTGAGAATGGTCTTTCATTCAGAAACGGATTCCACGTCAACCCTCTTGCTCTCTCTCGCATCCTCATTCCCTGCGGTGGCCGTCCTGAATCTATTGGTCTGGATAACGTCAACCAAGTCATTGAAAATGGCCTCTACAAGTACATTGTTGAAGGTGCCAACTTGTTCATTACCCAAGAAGCCCGTCTCCGTCTCGAACATGCCGGTATCGTTCTTTTCAAGGACGCCTCTGCCAACAAGGGTGGTGTTACCTCTTCTTCTCTGGAAGTTTTGGCTGCTCTCGCTTTCGATGATGCAGGTTTTGAAGAACACATGTGTGTCAAGGACGGTGTCACTCCCGCCTTCTATGAGGCCTATGTCAAGGAAGTCCAAAACATCATTGAGCGCAATGCCAACCTCGAATTCGAAGGTCTCTGGGAAGCCAGCCAAAAGACCGGTACTCCCATCTCCATCCTCTCTGATGAGTTGTCTATTGCCATTGTCAAGCTGTCTGAGCAACTCCAATCCACTGGTCTCTGGGACAATGCCAACCTGAGAAACACCGTCTTGAAGCAAGCCTTCCCTCAAAGCTTGTTGGAGAAGCTCGGCATGGAAACCTTGTTGGAGCGTGTTCCTGAAAGCTACGTCAAGGCCATTTTCGGTGCTACTCTTGCTTCTCAATTCGTCTACAAGTATGGTGCTCATCCCGACAACTTTGCCTTCTTTGAATTCATGCGTCAAAACTACTAAATCTCTCATTCTCTCTCTATTTCACGTGTATTATATTATCAATCCATCAAAATAAGTTTATTCATCAAATAAATGTTATAGTTTTTCCATAGACATCTTTACTTGATTTCGTATGTCTTTCCATGAAGCAGCATTCTAGTAATAGCGTGTCAGTCTTTTGATGCAAACACTACTTTTGACCTGATCCCCATCATGTTACTACTTACCTGCTCACAGTATACAACGTGTATCTTGGCAAATGCAATCAGCATGTGCCTTATCTCTGCCTCCTTTTGCACCTGCAGTCTGTCAAAGTCTTGCTGTATTGTAACGGTCATGTCCTTTAGCTCTTGTCGCGAAGTAATCCGAGCTTGTTCCAGCTAGTTTAAAAAAGACATTAACCCTCTAGTAGAGCCCAGTGCATCTTGTAAATAAGCGGCATTACCTGCTCAATCGTCTCCTTTAGCTTGCTGATCTGGTTTCGTCTCGTCTGCCCTGGATCCGTATCCATCATGCCGTGAATTGTGTCTGTGACAGCCGAGAACAGCTTCCTCGGCGAAGACCATTTCTTGGTTTGGTGTTTGGAAGCACGCAGTACGGAGGCACTTGCATTCGTCGGGTAGTTGACTGCTGCTGCTGCTGCTGCTGCTGCTGTAGTGCTATCTGCTGGCTCCACATCGTCTATCTTGACGATGGCTGAGAACCCATCCTCAATGGACTCGGTATCGATATTGTCGTCTTGCGGATCCACTGCAGCGTCCATGGTATTTGTTTGGGATGCTTTGATAGGACGTTGCACAGTGTCTTCCTGCTTCAGATCCAACTTGGATGCTTCATCCTCGGTTTTGGTCAGATTGCGCAGTTGCAGCTTCTTGTGGTCAATCGCCTCCTCTATCAGCTCTAGCTGTGCCTCCTTCATTCGCCTGTAGCGCAGGACCTGCTTGGCTATATGCAGATACTGCGAGTAGTCTTGCACGTACTCTGCAAACTCCATTTCCAGCGACTGGACCATCGTTTTGGTAGCATGGCTCGTCCCATCCACCACCTGTCCCATTTTCTCGATAAAGGTCGCCAGCAGGCCTGTCTCGTTTAGCCCAAGTGCATTATACGCTGATCCCAATTCGGCATAATCATTTGACAAGTCTAGTAAGATTGTGTTTGTTTTAGTTTGCATGCGATTCATCCTTACGTAGTGGCCGCAACTTACCACCAAGACGTCGAAGTATGCGTTTCTGCGACTTTTCAAACTGAAATGTGGATTGCTGGGCACTTTTACCTACTTTTTGTTCAGACTCTTCAAACTCTTTGTCTGGGTATTTGAGCGTATACGACGTCGATGGGACGGGTATGATGCTGGTGGATGTGGGCAGGTTACTGGTAATGGATGTCGTAAAGCTACTGCTCTCACTGGCGAGCAGCAGTGGATCTTTGGGTAAGTCAGACAAGGGGCTGGATTGACGGATCTCTGTCCACGCTGTAGCTCCATCCAGAAAGCGGTGAAAGACATGCTCTTTGGCGAGGATAGGGTGCTTGGCTAATCTCAAGAGGAACCTCTCCAGCATGCGCTTTCTCTTTTCTATGATTGCTGAATCGTCCTTGATGTTTTGTGTAGTGTAATTTACTAGTGTGTATAGAAGATGCCAAGAATGAGTGTCAAACTGTGTTGCATTGAGCCTACTATGGAACCTTACCAAGAGAATGCTTTTCAGGTATAGGCGGTATAAGCAGTGTTGGATACAGCTTTACCAACGACCTTCGAAACGACTCAAATTCGCTGTATCTTCGTTTGGCTTCCTTGTTCTATTTCAAGTTTCATTATCTCTGGTCTCTTTTTTTTTTTCCCAGACGAGCCCCATCGTCTCTTTTTTCTTTACCTCTGCTGTTTTGATAGTGTAGACGACAAATGCAGTCTTGTTTCCTTCATTGTGCTTCTTTTCTGCTTGTGTGATTTTGATCTTGCCGTTCAAATCCAAAGAGCATTGGCAGGGAATAGGTGTGTACATTGTAAAGGCTATTTGGATGAAGGAAAACAAGAGAGAAAAAGGTTGGGTTGCACACACAACACGCACACACTCTCTTTTATGCAGTGCTTGGGCTGTTGCCATGCCAACAATAGATTGTCCGCTCTCTTGCTTGTTGATAGCCAATAGATCGAGAACCAGCCGCATCAAGCATTTGACCAATGTCTCGTTGCAATGATCTAGCTATATATCTGTTTAGGAGTAAAGCCTGTTATAAACATCTCGTATACTCTGATGTATAGGGTAAGGTGGAACTCGTCACTTGATGGTAAAAAAAAAAAAAAAAAAAAAAAAAGCGTAGTATCTTTATTCATTCATGCAACTGTGCTATATCCAACGTATCCATTATTCAAGAGTGACTCTTGCAGGCAGTAAGACGACCTGTTCTTCATCTACAAACAACGGGCTGATGACCATCTTGACTTGCTTGCCCTGGGTTGTGGTATTGGGACCCACCAAAGCCATGACTTGATCGTCGTAGCTGCTACCAACAGCAATCGACTGAGCAGTAACATCAGCATCCCCACCGTGGATTTCAAGCGATAAGGCAGCACACATCTCCAGAATGTCGTCCCAAATGTGCATGTGGTCCAGAGACCGGCCTGAAGTTTTGGGCATCGTACTCAGTAGTCTCAGCATTTCTTCAGTCAGTCCATTTCGCATGTCTGCAAGGTATTCCTTTGTGGCAGGATTCAGTGATAACGACTGCACAGTCTGTCTTCTGTACCATTTAGCAAAGTAGGCCCCCAACGTACTGTGAAATCGGCGGATCTGATCAGAGTAGGCTGTGTTTAACAGGTGCTGGTTTTCTGTGCCAAATGGAAGTGCGTTTAAATAAGACTGTGTGATTTGTAAAAATAAGGCTTGCTCAAGCTGTAATCGGTACTCTTCGTCCACAGTAGACTGGACAAATCGTGTTAATGTCTCTGCCAAACGGGCCAATTTCTGCGTCAACGTACGAGCATTGACAATGGGCTGCGCTGGGTTCAAGGAGGGCGATCCGCCGCCAAAGTAATTGCTGTCCTTTTTCGACTTTTCAATCACTGCTGATGCCGCTGGCTCTTTGATTTGCGACAGATTCAGGGCCTTGCCAAACAGCTCGTCGTCGCAGCCAGTCAGGTTTCTTAGGTTGCTGATCATCTCTTCTTGGTGCTTTTGTGCGAGCTGTGCATTGCGCAACTGAGACTGCAGTATCTCGTTCTCCTCCATCAGTTCAGCGTACGATTTGTTCACAGAGGCAAAGCTGGGCTGCGGCTGGGGTGGCGCCATGATCTGATCGTCGACTATGCGTTCATCCTCGTCGTCGCTGGCGACGCTGTTTTCAAAGTCGCCGGTAGCCGAACGAGCCCCATCGTCGCCAAATTCTGCAGCATTGGACCGAGAACGCTTGTCGTCATCTTCGTCGTTTCCCATGCCTCCTCCACGTAGCAAGTGTGTCTTTTCCACCAAGTCACGTTCAGAGAGATGGATATCGTGCAAATGGTCTCGAATAGAAGCTTCCCCGTCCAGAGTAGAGCGATCGTCATCTGTTTCTCTGTCCATGGTCATGCGGCTGCTGCTGATGATAGAAGGCGGGCCTCCTCCGTGGGCGCTGATCACTGACTCTTGGTCGTCAATAGTTGCTGCCACACTCCAAGTGTCTGTATCACGAAGTCGACTGGTATCCAATGTATCTAATAAGTCAGTTTTGCGAAGATACGAATGTCTTGCGCTAGAACCTTCAATAAAGCTTCTTTGAAAGAAAGAATCCTTATCACTGCCTTCATACGAAGAAACCGAGCTCATATCAAGTTTAGTTTAGTGTGTGCGTGTGTGTATGTGTGGGATGGAAGAAAAAAGAAAAAAAGGATAATAGAAAAAAAGGAGCTAAACACTCTTGGCCAACCAAATGAGCCTCTTTAAATAGAGATCTCAATGTGTGCATGTGTGTGTGTAGTGTACAAAAAGCTTCTAGAATGGGCGACCAGCTAGCTATACTGCTGTATCTCTACTAAGGCAGAGCATCCTATTCAGCATTGCTCTCGTCTAAAGAGACCTGCTACTGGAGCAGCCTATAAGACAGCATGTCGGTCAGTACTGCTTGGTCGTTAATGCGATTGATTGGGCGCTAATGATGAAGCTCAATTCGGCATGAATGAACCAGCCAGCAGGAAATACAAAGAATCATCCTCCATTGTTCCTTATAATCAAATGCGCTATAAATGTACACATTCAACATGCACCTGTCTATAGGCAATAGCTGCAACATTTCTCTGCTTACAGTATCAATCGTATACAAGTTTCTTGCACTATACATGATTGAAGAATAATCTGTCAGATTTCATGTTGGTTTGTTGTCGTAGCTAGATGCATGCAGTGGATCCCGAGAATCCCATAAAAATATACTATTAACTGCCTACTATTACTCAAGAGCCCCTTATATACAATCTCTAGCTGTGAATCTGGTTCCTCTGCGATGCCCTGCATGTGTAGCAGTGCGAGTAATTGCTCGTACTCAGGTGGATAGCATACTTGTATAGCCTCCAAATACTCAAAAGAATGCAGAACCACAGCGTAACTTGGGTACCTTTGAGCCGTGTTTTCTCGTGTCGAGATTCGTTTCAGGCCGCCATATGAGCGCCAAACGATTGATCTCGACTAGCACTTACTTTCTGACACCTTTGCTCCACTTTTTGAGGACCAAAAAAACATCATCAAAAATCGGCCTCCAACCATGAGCTACCCCTTGTAGAAATCGTTGAAAATCCATTGATCGCACTTTTCATCTCAAAAGGCAAGACTTTCACTATGGTATGTATTGATTCAAAATGAAACTATCGACTCGGTGCATCCCCTGAAACTACTTTTGGAAGACCTTGCTATGTGAAAATTTGACATTTTCGCCAGAAACCTCATTTCATATTTCCAGGGATTGCTCACCAAGTTCAGTCTAGATGTTTCTTATAACTAGCACCATTGGATGCGCCTTGAAAACTACTTTTTAAATCTATTAGATGGTTTGGGTTGATTGCCGCAACTTATATAGTCGAAATTTAGAAAATAGCTCAACTGGATCGAAAATGATCAAAATTTAGCCAATCTGATGTGTCATACGGAGTTCAAAATAGGCTTGTCCATTATTGACGGTTAGCAGGATCAATGCCATTCTAATCATGAAAATAATGAATATATTGAAGCGAATGAAAAAGATATGCCACCTCAAGGTACTGAACAGTAACCCAACTACGTTGTATCGCTTTCAGTGCACATTTTTATACAGAAATTATGCATTTAACCGCGCACATTGCTCATCCCCCAAATGCGATCAGCACTAAAAAGCAACAAGCAATCTGTTTCCTGCAATCATCTGTATTATAGCTGTGATGCCAAATGAGACACGCTATCAGCCCTTAATAGAATTGGATGATTCTGACTCTCTCTGAGTGGCATGAATAAAAATCGTGAGTATATATGACAATGCATGATTCAAGTAGCGCGAGAAAACCACCATCGTCATGCAACAAACTGCCTATGTGCACCAAAGCGCATTATTTATTTCGCCGAGTGGGTAATAAAAGGTCTGTGGTGTAGCACGGACTGATAAGATGATCAATTTTTTTTCTTTTTGTTCTTTTTCTCTCTCTTTTTTCACTCTTAACTTTTATATATATATACACATAAATGCTCAAGAGCTCACTATCGATACCAATACGACTACTGCTACTACTAGGGTGCTCCTATCTCATCCCCGTTTTTGCTTCTTCCGCATCCGTCAGCAGCATTGCTCATGAAAAGGGAGTCTGTGTCATGCGTGGCCAGTGTGGAGACAGTCTCTTCAGCAAGCTTCCCTGCGCCACGAATACGCCTGCCGTGGAGCCCGATACAGCAGAATTCAGACAGCTTCTCGTAGACACCTGTGGTGCGGATTACACGGCAGGACCCGCTTGCTGCGACAACGAACAACTCAACAGCCTGGTGGACCAAGTGAAACGAGCAGAAACCATCATTGCTTCATGTCCTGCCTGTTGGAAGAACTTTTTGCAGTTTTGGTGCTCCTTTACCTGCTCCCCTGATCAATCCACCTTTGTCAACGTTACAGCAACTGAGCTGAATTCAGACAACACCACTTCAGTAACAGGAACAGACTTTTGGGTGGGTGACAATTTTGGCAAGCAGTTCTTTGATAGCTGCAAGGATATCCAATTTGGTGCTGCCAACGGTTATGCCATGGATTTCATTGGAGGAGGCGCCAAGGAATGGCATGGCATGTTGTCTTATATGGGCAGAAAACGTCCTGGATTAGGAAGTCCCTTTCAGATCGATTTCCCTGCGCTGAATCAGACTCCCAGCGACGGCATGGATCGCTACAACAAAGATGGCAGGCCCTGCAACGATACAGATGCTGCGTATCGCTGTGCCTGCGTAGACTGTCAAGCCGTGTGTCCCATCCTGCCTCCTGCGCCTGGAGAACAGCCCGAATGCCATGTGGGACTGTTGCGCTGCTGGAGCTTCGCCATGCTGATCACCTACGCAACCATTCTGGCTATGGGAGCTACCTTGTTGGTGGCTAGAAACAAGCGAGTGGGCCAGTGGATGCAGCAGTTTTTGGGTGTCAATCTGGACCGTGCGGAATCAAGAGGCCTCTATGAGCGCTTGGCTCTTTCAGACGACCAGGACGACATCTTGGACGACGACGACGATGAGAACTTGCTGGATCCTGACTACACACCACGCCGATATTGGCTGAATTCCCGCTTGCAAAACTGGTTCTACTACCAAGGCCTCTTTTGTGCTCGCTATCCTTGGGTGGTCATCATGACGTCGCTTGCATTTGTCACGGTGTGCTCTTTGGGCTGGTCTCGTTTCTCACTGGAGAGAAATCCCGTCAATCTGTGGGTGTCGCCCTCCTCCACTGCCCTGGCTCAAAAGCAGCATTTCGACGAGAATTTCACACCCTTTTACCGCACATCCCAACTCTTCTTTGTCAACCAAGTCGACGAGCCTATTGCTTCAGCCGAGCGACTGGAAAACCTGTTTAAATTAGAAGACGAGATCCGATCTCTCAAATCCAACGTCTACAACGATACTTTACAAGACGTCTGCTTCCACCCCAACGGCGATGCTTGCATTGTGCAGTCTGTTACTGGCTACTGGCAAGGCGACATTCACCAATTCGATCCCGCCAAATGGGAGGGCGAGCTGCAGCAGTGCACCTCTGAGCCCTCCATGTGCCTGCCCGAGTTCCAGCAGCCCCTCAAGCCGGAAATGATCTTGGGCGGCTACAAAGACAAGGACTACCTCACAGCCAGAGCTTTTGTAGTGACATTTGTCTTGACCAACTCTGTCAATGAAACGATGAATGCCAAATCCGAGCACTGGGAAAAGACGCTATTGGCCAATATCCTGGAGGGACTGAATGATCGCCCCGAGTGGAAAGGCGTCCGCATCAGCTACTCTACCGAGGTAAGTCGTGCTGCAGCAGAGAAACTAGACAGAGCGACACAGACTCACGGACACCCTCTATACAGAGCTCCCTGGAGAAGGAACTCAACAAGTCGAGCAACACAGATGCTGGCACTGTGATCATCAGCTACCTCGTCATGTTCATCTACGCTTCCATTGCCCTGGGCCGTCTGTCGTCTCTCAACCCTCGCCGCCTCCTGATTGACTCCAAGTTCAGCCTCGGCGTGTGTGGCATCCTGATTGTCATCTTTTCTGTCTCGACCGCAGTGGGCCTCTTTTCGTTCACAGGCAAGAAGATTACGCTCATCATTGCTGAAGTGATCCCCTTCTTGGTGCTTGCTGTGGGTGTCGACAACATCTTCATCCTGTGCCATGAATACGCCCGCCGTGTGGAATTGGGAGAAGACGAGTCCATTGAAGAGCGTGCTGCAAAGACACTGGGCAAAATGGGCCCCAGCATCCTGCTCAGCTCGCTCAGCGAGACCATTGCCTTTGGTCTGGGCACGCTTGTTACCATGCCCGCCGTCAGCAGCTTTGCCGTCGTGGCCTCCATTGCTGTCTTTGTGGACTTCGTCCTCCAAGTCACCTGCTTTGTGTCTTGCTTGGTGCTGGACGCCTACAGAGAGCAGAACAGCCGCATCGACTGCGCTCCATGCATCCGCATCAAGGCGCCTGAAGCGGTAGAAAAGGAGGGTTTCCTGTCATCGCTTGTCAAGCGCTATTACGTGCCTGCCATTCTAAACCGCACTGCTCGCTATGTCATCTGTTTTGCGTTCCTCGGCCTCTTTACTGTAGGCCTCTCCTTGGCTCCCCAATTGCCCATGGGTCTTGACCAGCGCATTGCCTTGCCCTCCGACTCGTATCTGGTGCAGTACTTCAACGATCTGGATCAATACTTCAACGTGGGCCCTCCCGTCTACTTTGTCGTCAAAAATGCCAATGTCACGGAGCGGTCTGTGCAAAAGAAGATTTGCGGCAAGTTCCCTGGATGCCACGAGCGCTCCCTGGCCAACACGCTGGAGCAAGAGCGAAAGAGACCCAACGTGTCTTACATTGGCGAGCCCACCAGCGTCTGGTTTGACGACTTTATGATGTGGCTCAACCCTGCGACCGAGTGCTGCAGACTCAAGAAGGACCAAAAGATGTCTCGTCGTCCTCTGAGTCCCCTGGAGAAGCCCTACTATGCTGGTAAGTGGGAACTGTGCGGTGAGTGGGATGACGAGGACGAGTGCACCTACTGCAGTCCTCGCTGGGATGTCAGCATGGAGTCCTTCCCTCAAGGCCAAGGCTTCTTGGACTTTTACGACCTCTGGATCGACATGCCTCCTGACGAGAGCTGTCCCCTCGGCGGAAAAGCTGCTTACGGCGACGCCATCGTTTCCAACCACAAGGAGATCACTGTCAATGCCTCGCACTTTAGAACCTTCCACACGCCTCTCAGAAACCAGGACCAGTTTATCTCTGCCTACGCCTCTGCCCAGCGTATCGCTGACACGATGAGCGAGGAACTCGGGCTGGACGTCTATCCTTACTCTGTCTTTTACATCTTCTTTGAGCAGTACACGTACATTGTGTCCATGGCCTTCCAGATCCTCGGTCTGGCCATCCTGTCCATCTTCCTGGTCACCAGTGCGCTTCTGGGCAGCATCCGCTGCGGCTTGATTGTCATGAGCGTCGTCGTCATGATCTTGATTGATGTCATTGGCGTCATGACCTTGTGGGGCGTCAGTCTGAATGCTGTCAGTCTTGTGAACCTTGTGATTTGCGTTGGCATCAGCGTCGAGTTCTGCTGCCATATTGCGCGTGGCTTTATGGTCGCTAGTGGAAGCCAGGAAGAAAGAGCCGGCAAGAGCATGGTCGACGTGGGCAGCTCTGTCTTCTGCGGCATCACCTTGACCAAGTTTGCCGGCATCATTGTATTGGCATTTACTCGCTCCAAGATCTTTGAAGTGTATTACTTTAGAATGTGTAAGTTCTGATTGAGACGCTTGCCAGCCTTGTATTCATTCTCTGTCTGTTTGTAGATCTCTCCATCGTCGTCTTGGGCGCCTTGCATGGCCTTGTGTTGCTGCCTGTTCTGCTGAGCATGTTTGGTGGTGAGGGCATGGCGTTGATGACTGAATTTGACGAGGATGGATTCGCTTGGTCTACTGGCCATGATTGGAGAGGCTTGGGTAGAAACAGCAATGGCTTATTGATTGACGACAATGAAAGCTCGGATCAGGTCTTGATTACGGATATGCCTGAAGATGATCAACATCAGCCATCTCCTGGCTACAATGCGTCCAATAGAATGACCGTCGAGTAGGTCATTAGAAGTCTTTAGCCTGTGGTAAATGTAATTGCAAATGCTATAATAAAGATGTTTATTTTATGATGATGATGATGAGTAGCACTAGTACTGCCATGGATCATAAGGAGGATCGTAAGGAGCAATAACAGTCTTGTGGAAATGTACCCCGAGCTACTACGTATTTCTCTGCAAAATGTGGTGAGCGCGAAAAAAAGAGAAACCTCTTTTTCATTGTGTTATATATTATACTATATAA
>JAXQGS010000225.1:0-25481 GCA_037040325.1 Mucor sp. M7501 | reverse complement strand
CCCCGCCTAACGAAAAAACAGAGGGAAACCCTCGCATTTTTTTTCTAGGATTTTTGTGTGTGTCGAGCCCATTCTAGTGATGAGATTGGCTGAAAGACTGGACAGCAAGTTAGATAGATGTTTGTAAATAGTGAAATAAAATTAGGTTTTATAATAATGCCAGAGCTTTAAGAGTAGCATATTTCTATACCTGATTTTTGCGCTTATTGTGCCTGTGCAATTGGATTCCTTGTAGCTAGAATGGTTATTGATAAATTTGTGACTTAGTGGATTTTTTGGTTTTGAGCAGATGCTACTGGTGGTAAAAGCCATTGGATTATTATAAATGTTGGTTGAATGTTTTGCCAAAGCTGTTGGCCGTACCTTGTTTGACTACTAGGGCTTGTTAAAATTGGGCTTGTGAAAAACGATGTCGATAAGTAATGCCGACAAATGCTCAAAATGGCTGATTTTTGAAGGGTTGTTGTATCCTTTGGTTTTATTATGTGAATGACAAAAAAGAGAGTGTGTGACAATACATAAAGAAATAAAAATGCGCAACATCCTAGAAGTCAAACATTTCCTTTGCCACCTCTTGCTCCATTTCAATCTCGTTTAATGCCTCACAAATTGCCTCTTCCTTCATGAGTAGCTCCTTAATCTGATGGCGAACTTGCTGCAGCTTCAACTTCTTTGTTCTGTGCTCCTCATTGAGCAGCTGCAAGCCTGCTTGGAAATGTCTAATCAATAAATAAATATCAAATATGAAATGCAATAAAACGTGAGTATCGAGCTTTCCATTTTTGTGATTTACGATGCACCAGCGTGGCTTTCAAAATGCAAGCGTGCAACACTGCAGCAAAGGTGAGGGACCAATCTAGTTATTCTATTTGATCAATACCTACCGCGACATTTCATGCTTCGCAACATGAGCAGATTGCGTGCTTTTACAGCCTCAAAAATGGCCACTGCGGGCAGCCAAACCAGACTCTCGCCTTGGATTTGTATCTGCCTTTTGAGTTTGTTGCAACTGTTCCAGGCGCTTGACAGCAAGATTTCACAGCATACCAAATACCCATTGCTAACTTGAAAAAAACAAGCAGTCTGAGAAGGCCGACATATTTATTACAAGTACATTGAAAAAGCGTATATTATCATGATTACATTTATAAGATATTAAATCAAAGAACCGTAAATTGCATTTTAAAAAGTATTTCTTTAAGAGTGAGAAGTGGGGAGGGGTAATCGAGGAATAATACAAAAAAAATAGAGTGTATGAGGACACGGAAGCGTCTTATCATACAAAAAGATATATAATATATATAAAGCAGAAAAAAAAAGAGGTGGAAACAAATATACAATATTATTTTTTAATCGTCGTTATCATCCATGGCTGATAAATGAGGCAATGCAACAGCTGTGGTTGCAGTAGGCGGTGTTGTTGCTGATGTCAAAGTAGTGGTAGCAGGCTTTTTAAGCGTAATTTCAGTGGGTGGTGTATTGGTAGTTTTGGCAGTTTCTGCAACAGGCTCTGCATCAGACATGATCTCGTCTTCATCGTCCAGTTTATTCTCGGATTCAGGTGCTGATTCTGACGCTGCTGGCTCTGCTTTAGACGCTGTTTCCATTTCCGTTGCTGTGGAGGTAGTGGAGATATCCATAGGCTCAATGTTGTCTTTCTCTGGTGATCCCGCTCTTTCGACATCCTGCATTGGGGTGGACAGTCCCTCTGATTCGTCTGTGTCTAGCTTTGATTTCTTGTCAACTTCTTTATCAGTGACATGCTCATCCTCCTCCTCCTCTGCATCCTCGTCGTCATCGTCGTCGTCGTCGTCGTCGTCATCATCGTCGTCGTCCTCTTCTTCCTCCTCGTCTTCATTGTAATGACTATTCTCCTCTGCTCTCGCTTCGATGGCAGCTTCAGCTATTTGAACAGCGGCCTGCATTTCCTTTTCGCGTTGCTTTTCAAGTATCTCAGGATCCACAAACGGCATGACAAATGATCGAACATCGCCGTCCTTGTCCAGAGCAAAACGGTAAGTCATTTGATCCAGCGCATGTCCTGATTCGCCTGCTTGATTCACGGTTCTTGATGGAGCAGCAATCTCGCTCAGTTCCTTACGGAAGGGCTCTGCATGTAGGAAACGCTTCAGTTTCTAAAACACATCTCATAACGGTTTGCATCTTACCGTTGGTATAAATAGTGCCGATAGTACGAGAGGCTGCAATACGGACATTGACGACCGGGTCATAGGCAAGTGGAGCTAATCGCGGTAAAAAGAAGGATGCAAAATCAGACGCACCTATGCCTGCTTCGATGAGAGCTTTGCATATTTGAGCAAACCTATCAACATGTCGTTAGTAACGTTGCAAATGGACAAAGCCGCCATATCTTACACAAGTCTACCGCGGTAGTTTTCAGACCGAGCAAACTCATCCAAGCGCTCCATGACATGGCTCAGTAAAGCCAGAGCAAAATTGCGCTTGTTCTCTGTAATATCGTCTCCGTAGCCCTCTGCTTGCGATAACGATTCGCCGTCCTCTTCCACAGCATGCTTGACAACATCCATGACCACAGGAAAGACATTGACACCGGTTTCTCTCACGGCTGCAAACTCGTCATGACAGGCACGCACAACCAGAGGCAGGATGTGCTCCACCACTCTGGAAGCATCGAATAACATGGAAATCTCCATCAGCTGAGCGGCCAGGATGTTTCGCAAGTGCCAGTTGCTTGAGACGCCATCCCAGACTTCCGCCAAGATGGGAATGTATTCGTTTCTTGAACTGACGGCCAATGTGCCCAAAAAGTCGGCCAAATGCTCCAGCACACCTTGCTTTACATCATCCAGATCCATCAGGTAGAGAGCGAAAATCTGCACCAAATCCCGTTCTGTGCGCTCAGGGCCAATGATACGAGCAATGTCGTGCAGCGAGTGGGCAAATGTGCAGCGCACCTTGATCTGGTAGTCTTTGGTGAGATTCAAATAAGTGTCCCGTAAGTGGGTGTTCCAGTAATCAACGCCTGCTGTCAACACCACGGCTGGAAAGTTGTAGGCGCAAATGTAGGTGCGGTCGATCTCCAGTTTGAGCATCTGATTGTTGCTGTTATTGGCATTGGATCCCAGGGATAAAAAGTACTGCAGTAGCGGCTCAGGCATCTTGCCAGGCTGGCCTGTTTGTTCCCAGCCTTCGGGCAAGAACTTTACAACCAGCTCTCCAACGATATCGGCCATGGCGTTGCGCACATTGCGAGATACGTCGTTTCGAAAGGTCTCCACGCTTGTTACTGTCAGCTCCGTTTTTGATTCTTCAGACAAGACACCGCACAACTGAGGTAATGTCATAACACAAGATCGTCGTACATGCCAAATTTGATCTTCAGCAAATTTACGGAACAGCGGCAACTACAGCAAATGCCAATGTCAGTGATCAGAGCCTAGTGCCAGATGCACAGTCCAACATACCAGTCTCTCTTCTGCCACCTTCTGATCCACCACTTGAGCCAAGCATCCGACAGCAGTGGCTGCTTCCTTTCTCACGTAAAACAGCGAGTCGGAAGACAGCTGCTCGATGATTGGCAAGCATTCTTCTGTACATTTGTCTGCGTCAAATGCGCCCACAATGGATGCGATCAGCTAGTAGATGTCTGTTAGATCCACACGCCTGGCTCGCCTTTTGGCTATTGTCTTACCGAGATACAGGTGATCTTGGCCAGGCTAATCTCTCCTTGGTCAAATTCATCGTCTGAGGGTGGCGCATGGTGTATGTTGAGAGAAGTCTCGAATCCAGGCGTTGCTGACGATCGTCTGCGCTCTGATGTAAGGCCGTCGTCAATGGAAACACGGTGGTATTTCAGAGCCTCGGCTCTATCGTCGTGTGCATCGTCGTCCTCCTCTTCCCCGTGCCCCTTTGTTCTAGGCGGCTTCTTTTTGCCGTCCACTATCAGCATCAGGCCTTCAATGACGCCCTTGAATATTTCGCAGTTGATGACCTGCTGGAACAACGGGTCCTGATCTGACAATCTACGGAGTTCTGTCACCACCGACACAATGGCTTGTTGGCCCAACGAGGCAACGCCTGAGCTTTGATCCAACAGGATTCTGATGATAAGAGGCGCAAACGTCTTTTCTTGCGGTGTAGACTGGTCTGATTTTGAGAACACGGCAGGCAGATTCTATCGAGCATACAGAGTCAGAGGCATTGCGCTGCCTTGTGTGATGGCTCCCTACCTTGTAAAAGTAGAGCAGGATCTGGTCGAGCTCGCTGGCAAATGTTTCCTTGACGGTGTCGTCGGTATCGCACGCCAACTTGTCCATGATGGGCAATACATCCTCAATAGCCTCTGTCAAACTGATCTCCTCTAATGCGCTTGACAACTCCTTTGCCAGTAAGAGCCTTTTGAAATTTTTCCTTTCAGTGCCAACGATCCCAAGATATGTCCGAACTACACAACTTACCTATTAATCAAGGCATCATTTTCTCTAAATCCATATACACGTTCGATGGGTGTCACGTTCTCATCTGCCAGCAGTTCGTCTTCCAGCTCGTCTTCTATGGGGTCTGGTCAAGACAACACACATCAGCACTCACTAGCCTGGGTAATCAGACATGACCTTGTACCCACCTTCAGACATGGTTTGTATGAGTGCAGTCGAGGTGGTGTTGCTGCTGCTGCTGCTGCTGCTGCTGGAGGAGGAAGAGGGCGCTTCGTCCGTCTCTGCCGACGTGTATTCTTGGGGAGCGTCGACAAGGTGCGGCTCAGAGCTGCCGTGTTCTTGCTGCTGGTTCTCCTTGTTGTTTGCTGCATCGTCTTGGGCGTCGTCTTGGTGCTCCAGCAATGATTCATCTTGCTCGTAATCATCGTCGGGGAAGTCGAAACCGAGATCTTTTTTCAAGAAGTGTAAGAAACATTGTCTATCCGAGCTCCCTGCGTGTGTCATCATTTGATTTTACCAGCCATATTGTATCAAAAGCAGTTGTTTGTAATCCTTGGAATAAAGAAAGAGGGAACAAAAAGAAGAAGGAAGAAAAAGGAAAAAGTGGCCTTTGTATTTATTTTAATACCTCCAACGTCTATGCCTTGTACACCATATCATTGGTTCGCCTTGGTTTTTCTATTTACTTGTCGTGTAGCATTGATTTACTCGTTTGCCAACGTTCCCGCTTTGCTGCCAGCATGGCTCGCTCTCGCTCTCATGAGAAGCACCGTGTCCAAGTGCTTCCATAGCGGCAGAGAGTCCATCATGGCTGCTGCTGTGATGGATTTAATTCCCAGACCTTGGTAGAGAAGAGGCAAGTTTTACTCGTATAGTTTTGCTGCCTTGTTGACATGAAGAAGGAGCCTGCTTTATCATGGACAGCTTGTGCTATCCCATCAAACTTGCCATGGTGCAGTTGGCCAACACCACTGCTCTTTGTTGGCAAAAGTACAGATCGCTGCTTGATTGCACACTGTAACATTGCATCATTCTTTTTGAAACTGCTCACTAGCAACACCATTTAGATCATTTTCAATTGTTTTTCCGCATACTACAAGTCTTTGCGATCCATGAAATTTGGCTTGATTGCCTTTCAAATCGACTGCACATACATATTTCACCAAGAGTATGTGTTGGGCATTGAAACTCCATATTGACGCATCATGTTCCTATGACAAATGCTGGATGTCTTGCTCGGCAGATCAATGCAATTGCCAAAAGTCTGGTTCTTTGGTACTGTCATCTCTTGCTTCTCTCCCGAGGCAGCTGTCAAAGAGAACAATGCCTGTTTACCATGGCAACGGAACTTCACTGATCGACGTGTTGCGGCATTGAAGGATGTGACATTAATGCATGAATGTTACATCCTCCTACACCTTGCTATACGGCTGTATTCTCGGGCAAATGATGCTTGGCTCTCTCGAGCATTGAATGGGCTATTATTTGGCATGATTGGTCTACTTGGTTTGCAGTAATGCCTACTGCTAATAGCCATGTAGCTTGATGGATCCACTTGGAGAGCATCATTTGCAATTGGCACAAACACCAATGCCTGCAAACCAGTCACTGCAAACGTGGGCTACCTGAACAACGAAACTTGCCAACAACGAAGCTGTCTTTTGTTGTTTGTTTTAAACGGAAAATATCTTTTTTTTTTCTTCTTCTAGTAATAAGCTTCAAGGGATAAAGAATCTATTGTATATTCTTGCACTTCAATTTTGAATAAGCTACATTTGAAAAAAAAAAACCACAAACAAGAAGCAGACTGTGAAAAATGTCGATGAAGAAACTGCAGGGTAAAGCCATTCATGTAAAAATTTTCAACGGCGTGCTCCCATTAACACAGCATGTTGTATAACAGCCGAGATTGACCGGGTCTTGAAGAAAGTGAGCGAAGGTGTGGAGACGTTTGACAACATTTACGACAAGATACAATCCACCAGCAACTCGAATCAAAAGGAAAAGTACGAGCAAGATCTCAAGAAGGAAATCAAGAAACTACAGCGTTTGCGTGATCAAATCAAGACATGGCTGTCGTCCAACGACATCAAAGACAAGTCAGCGCTGATGGACAATCGAAAACTGATAGAGTCAGAGATGGAGAGATTCAAAAATGTAGAGCGTGAAATGAAGACAAAGGCCTTTTCAAAAGAAGGATTACTGCAGCGAGAGAGAATGGATCCCAAAGAAAAGGAAAAAGCCGACGCGTGCGACTGGATCTCGACGATTGTCGATGAGCTATCTCGACAGATTGAAATGGCAGAAGCCGAGCAAGAGACGCTTCAAGGCACATCGAGAAAAGGCAAGAAGGACCATGCCAAGGTCGAGCGAACAAACGAACTGGAGCACTTTATTGAGCGTGATCGATGGCATATCAATCGATTAGAGTTGATTCTGAGATTGCTGGAGAACGATCAGCTATCTCCCGACAGAGTAACGTATTACGCATTGACCCGTCGAGTGCATTCAACTCATTATCTTGCTTAGGTGCTTGCTATCCAAGACGATGTGCAGTACTACCTCGAGTGTAACCAGGTAAAGTGCCATGCATACGGTATTGTTTGTCTGTTTGTTGTTAATGCTAGACTTCTAGGAACCTGATTTTGAAGAAGACGAGCTTGTGTACGACGACCTAAATCTCGAAGAAGAAGAGGAGATGTATAATGTGGGCACAGAAGAGCATTTCGTGTCAGAAGGTACTTCTTTATAATTATTTCTGTGTGGCATACATGCTTATATCAGCCATTGGGTAGATGTGGAAGAAAAGACACCGAGCAAAAAGTCCAAAGACAAGGACCACGACGACGAAACATCCTCACTGGGCTCGTCCACTCGAAAAACAGCAGCCTCCAGTAGTCCAATCAGCTGTAAATGTGAACGCGGATACCTCACTGTATCGCAGATATTAATATGTTTCTCTTTTAGCGAAATCAACAACGGCAAGTAGTCCAAAGGCGCCAACAAGCGTGCCGCCGATCAAGTCCCCAGAAAGCAACACTGCAACAACCAACAATTTCAAGTATGCTCAAGCAGCAGGAGCAGCAGAAGGAAGCCCAACGTCTTCTGCTAAAGGTAACTAATGCATCTTATTCCGACCAGTCGAGACTAGAAAACTCATTCATCTTGAGCAGTTCAATCACCCAAAGTGGTGGTTCCATCAGCATGGGCGGAACCCATCAAGATTGCTGACCAGATCAAATCCAATGCTGCACCAACATCAGACGAAAAGTCGGCATCAACACCACCTTCTGATAAATCAAGGGCCATGTCATCTTCTGCGCCTGGTGCGCAGGTGAACAACAATGTGGCCAATGGCGTTGCAAAATCAGTAATATACCAATATGCTTCTGTACACTATCAGACCCTTAACTCGTTTCTAATCTAGTTACCGATGGACGCTTCCTTGACTCAACAACCCGGCGCAGAGTTGGACTCTCGACTGCCATCATCACTGCTTGACCTTGCAGCCTCATTTGAAGCCATCAAAACCAAAGCAGCCGCTGCTAACGATGATGACACACAATACACAAACCGTATGCTGGATGCTAGCTTACAGTATGTTCCTGATCTGATAGACTCTGAGAGGTAATTACCATGAATTCATGCAGCATAATTCTGTAATGGTAGCTAATGTCGCACAATCCGTGTACACGCAGACCCAAGGTGTATCAAGCACAAACACCTCAGTTAACACCAGCTTATTATCCTCAACAACCTCTCGCTATTTTTGACAATCCCAGTCTTTTTGAAAAGTTTGACATGGATGCATTGTTCTTCATTTTCTACTATCAACAAGGCACCTATCAACAGTATTTGGCAGCCAAGGAGCTGAAAAAGCAATCATGGCGTTTCCACAAAAAGTACCTGACGTGGTTTCAACGACATGAGGAGCCAAAGACAATCACAGATGATTATGAGCAAGGCACTTATATCTATTTTGACTACGAAGGTGCCTGGTGTCAGCGTAAAAAGACCGAGTTTAGATTTGAATATCGTTATTTGGAAGACGCATGATAGTAGTTTGAATAAAAAGAGACCTTGTTTATTATATTTGATAAACTCCACGCTAAGATACGAATAAAGTACACTCGTAGTCTTCCATTGTTGGTAATGATGTGAAGAATATGAAGCCCTTCATTAGTGTGAGGGAACTTGGGTTTCTTCGTATATTCACGCTTGGGGGTATAAAACGTGGCCTGCTGAGGGAAGCCTGCAATAGGTGGTGGTGGCGAGAAAGTTACTCTTGCGCTGATGGTCTTGATACTGTGAGCTCGTCTTCTTTGTCTCTTGGCCTCTTGCTTCAGTTGATCTCTAGTCATCAGAAATTGCTCCACATAATAGAGAAGCTGGTCAATCGTATCGTTAGAGAGAAAGCCAGGCATGTCACCTTCATCCTCGGGAAGGAACATGTCTTCATCGGTCAATTTGAGAGCAAAAACCTCACCTTCATGCTGAGCCAATCTCTAGAAAAAGCCATGTAGCCCGACTATATCAACACCCATTACTTGATATTCTGGCATTGGAGAGGGTTCTACCTTTGTGTAAAATTTGAGAGACTGCATGATGGTTCACCTGAACGAAGATGGATGCCGGTGTCTTGGAAGAGTTTCTTGACAATTGATTGCCATTGTGTTTGGCAATCCAGCTTACCCTATCAATTACTAATGAAATGCAAAAGCAGAAGAAACGTAATTGAAAAAAAAAAAAAAAAAAAAAAACGGGTTGCATTGGGAGCACCACCTCTACTGGACATTACCGAATGCCTTAGGTAAGGATTTGGGAGCACCGCTGATTAATAGACGTCTACAATGTCGTTTGTCATTCATAAAAGGTGGTTGTCAGGGCAAATCACCATGATGCCGCACAGTAGCAGCAGCAGCAGCCTTGGCTGGGATTGAATTTCAGTGGTTGTTGTTGTTGTTGTTCCACTGGTCGTCTGGATCAAGAAAATGGACATCCAAAAACCTTTCAGGGGCAATTACACAAAATGTTATTATCTAAACGACAGGTATTTCTCTAGACCTATACATGCAAAATTGAGCGAGGAATCCAATGGTGTTGGTTTCAAAGCAATCCCTATAGTCTGTGAAGAGCAACTGTCAAAAAGTGTAAAACACGTTTTTTGAAGAAACGTCTACAAATCGCATAATAAATTAGCCGAAAGACACTTTTACATGCTTTTATGCGTTTCTACGATTGTTTCGAGCATAGAAACACCTTAGTAGAAAACTTCATTTTCAAGGTGAAAACCTCCATCATTCAAAATCATTCATTTTTCCCTTGCTACTACAAGGCAAAATTTTCCAAAAATCGATGATCAACTCGATCCACTAAAAATCGCGGAAAAGTGTTCCATACCCTAATGTCAGGTCGTAGAACACTATGGCACCTGTTTTGAGGCCGAGATCACGCTTTGTTGGCGAGATACAGGCGATTTAAACTGTTGATTTTACAGTGGTAAATACATTTGAGGGCTGCTTGCTGAACATTGCGCTTATTAACATCTGGTCTGATGGTCTGTAGTTTATCATCTAGCAAAACAGTGCATTATTAAACTCTTTGCTCATTAAAAAGCACAAAATTTCCAAAGGATCTCTGCACAGATTTACCCAAAAAGCGTGCCCATTACCCAAAATTGATGAAAAAACTGTTTTTGTAGCAGATAGTTATTGAATTGATTGACTGGCATTGTGTCATTTGACGGATGAGCGAACAGGAGGGTGTCTCTCGCCCGGCTCTGACATAGCCTTCCTTTACTATCAGAAACCACATATCGCCCAACAGATAAACAGAATTGACTAATTGATACAGATGTGGAGTATTGTCTGATTCACAGTTACAGATCATTTGAGGAACTCTCACATGATAGCCGGTAGTCGTAGGGCAGCGAAATGAGGTGATTATTGTAATTAACCATGCCGCCCTGTACAAGATCAAAGCGGGTGAATATGGTAGAGCCGACTGCTGCGAAAATACGCGAGTTGAAAGATCGGCTCCTCTGTTAAACTCAAGCTTTTGATCCGCACTGACATCCTGGACATGGCTATTCATTTAACAGCAATCAAGCTTAATAAAGTTATTCAAACATTCAATTGACATGTGAAGATTTGCTTGCATATTGACAGAACATTTCAATTTAAGCTCGTTTTGAATAGTGGGATCATTCCATGTATTGATTGATGCTCCGTTGATTTTCAGTGCTCCATGTATAATATCTAACGACAAAGCCATCACAGAACATCCATTCTTGAAATAGCTGGAAGCCAAGGAAGGCCAAATGATCCCTCTTGCGCAGGAGGAGCTGAGGATCTTGGCTATAAAAGCGCAGGATCGGCTTATTTGTTGGTAACAGCAATGCAATGATTGTTCAAATAGGGAGACACAAGGTACACTCGTGATATCACGAGGTGGCGCCCTCATTCGTTTTTTTTTTGTAATAGCATGTCTCACAAAAAACTCTAATGTCTCAAAAACGCGCCAGGAAAATATCTAGTTTGTATGATTTTTTATTGTAAACGAAGAATAATAAAGTGTTGTTTGAGTGATTATTACTATAGTATATACATATCAAAGATATAGGTTTTCTTTTCCAAGGCTAAAGCAAGAAAAAATTAAGTGTGTGTGTGTGAAAGAGAGGGAGAAGGAGGGAGAAATGTATATAGTTTGTTAAAGAAGAGTTTGGATGTAGTAATGTGTTCTATCATGAATCTAAAGGATTTGCTTATTTGCTTTGTTGAGGTTGTTGAGAGGATGCTGTTGATGATGCTGCTGGTGTGCGACGCTTGAGATCAGTGTTTGGTGTGGGCTTGGTGGTTTTGTTGACTTCCTTGTTGTCGTCGTCAAGGCTGTTCACCTTGACACCAGGCACAGACTCGGTTTTGGCAACAGTGTTGAGGCGACGTTCCTCAGCTTCCATAGCACGGCGGTATTGACCATCTATAAGAGGTTTGAATGACTTGGAACGGGTTAAACCAAAGTTAGTAGCACGAGGCTTGCGAATATCGATATCCATTTCAGGCAACCACCAAGGTAACAAGGGCATACGATCACGGAAAAAGTAGCAGGCGCCATGGAGATACTTTGAGAAACGGGGTACTTCGTGTACCAGATGAGAGTCTACCAGCTTGGTCAACCACTCTGGGGGCTCTTGGCCCAGATGAGTTTGTAATTTGGTCTCCAAAACGGCATAAGGGAAGCGACAAATCTCGGTTTCGTCCAATTGAGGGAAAGGATAGTCGATGGCAACATCAGGGCGACGCCACTCATTCTTTGCTCTGCGCACCTTATCGTCCATGTTGTCCTCGCGAATGAAGGACAAATCCGTATCCAAACTTACTCTGACACGCTGATCGCCTGGGAGCTGGAAGGCAGTACGGTTGTAGAAGGCACGGAGAACAGGGTTCAGGTTCTTTTCCTTGAGAGACTTTTGGACGCCAGTGGCGATGAACTCGGTGTCCTTGCAGATTTGCTCGTCGACGTTCTTGGCACGCAAGCGCTCTGTGATCTCCTCAGGAGTCAGCTCATAATCAACATACTTTTCCACGTCATCGACATCCAGTCTGAAACGGTCCTTGACCGAAGCACCGTCCAACCAAGAAGCATGATGGGTCTTGCGCTCGATAAAGACGCTCTTGGACTCCATGGGGCCGTACCAACGGAAACGAATAGCCTCGGCGCCCTCATCACGTTGAAGACGGCCGGTGTAGAGATCAAAGTCCTCGTTATCGTAGTAGATACTGGAGATGGCAGAATCCGAGACCTCAAACTTCTTGTCCTTGTTGAAGATCAAGACGGGTAAATGCAGCATGATGATGGACTTGACTTCAGTGACGTTGTCGGGATGGATCCAGTATTTGGCAGTGGCACGTTCAAAGGCGTTCTGGTCGCCACCAGCAGCAGCGTTGCCGGTGCGAGGCTTTCCTTGGAGGCGGCAGAGATCGTGGAGGGCAGAAATGTACACAATGGCGACGTCGAAGCGCTGCTTGTCGAGGGGTTTGGCACGCAACTGAGGGATAAAGTTCTGCTGGAGACGGAGGCCGGTCCACTTGTCGTGCTTCTTGAGGATCTTTTGGAAGCCAATGTAGTTGAGACGGGTGAACTTTGCGAGATCATTGACGTCGAAGAGGACCTCCGTGAGGGCGTCGTCCATGATGTTCCAGTTTTGCTCAGAGGACCAGGAAGGGTTGTTCATGAAGGTCTGCAGCGTTCTTTCACAGTAGCTGATTCTGGCCTCAACCTCGCCCAACTTTGCAGAGATAAAATCATATACCTTTTCCAATTCGTTTTCCAGCAAGTGGATAAAGTCCTTCTCGTCTTGGTCTGTCCAGCCGTGGTCAAGCTGTCTGGCCTTGAGCTCAGTCTTCAAGACATCGTAGTTGATGTAAGACAGGCGCCAAGGAGCAAAGATACCTTTCTGGAGTTGGTCAGCGAATTTCATGGTGGTAAGTTGTGGTGGACTAGTAAAAGAAGAACAAGAAGAAGAAGAACAGGAAGAAAAGAAGAAGCGAACAAGGAGAGATTATTTATTTGTATTGGATTTTTTTCTTTTTTCTTTTTTGGTCTTAGAGATGAGGTGATTTAAAAATACTAGCAAAAGACCTATTTTTATAAAATGTTGGTATTTTGGTTGATTTTGTTCTTTTGAAACCATGTAAAACTCCGGGCTCGCTTAGCCGTGGTTGGGTTTATGAATTTTTGCGGTTAAACAGTGGTTGTGTCTTTTTATAAAATGAAACGTGTCTATTCTCCGTTTTGCTTATTCACACATTTAATTGAACCCGCCATTTGGGCATTGGTTTTGGGTAGCTATGTTGGAATCGATCATGAAGAGCTTTTTTCATAGCATGTCAAAGGGCCAGTTTCTTTAGTCTAGTTGCATTATCCACGACATGTGGGGGCATGTGTATATTTATACATACATTGGATTACGTTTTTGTACATGTATTTATAAATCGATGCTATGATTGGACTCCCGAAATCAAGACACTTTAAGCAGTGCTGTTGGTATTGCCCGGCTGCTGCTCATCCGTCTTGTTGTTGATCCCAAGATACGTATCTGAAGAGGAGGGGTGCTGCCAACGAAGCGCGAAATTGAGCTACAGGCAAAACGAAATCCATCAGTCAAGGAGCATGATCTCCCAATGCCTGTTCCTTACCGCCATGGCTCCCAACAGCAAGCAGCAAAGCCCGACAGGGCCGTAGAGATCATCATATCGTATGTCGGGTCGAGTGCTCATTTGATGTGCACGCAGTCGATATCTAAAGAAGGCATACAACGCAATCACCATGGAAATGCCAAAGAAAGTGGCGCCGGCGATGGTGCTCACATGGTCTCCGAAATTGAGCAGTGTCAAGGCAGCTGTCATGATCAATGCAGCGAATTGCAGCCAGTTGATAAAGGTACGTTCGTTGGCGAAAAAGAGCTTGGGCTCCATGGTATGCTGTGGTGGTTTGTTCTTCTTCTTTTTCTTCTTCTTCTTCTCTTCCTTTTCCTGTCCTAGTTCTGCAAGCATTGCTTTCCGCATGTCATCGCTCTCCTTGATCGTACGTGGATCTTGCAACATGTAGGCCTGAGATCCTCCTTCCTCTGGTCGGTAGAAATTATTAAAGTGCTGCTGCTGCTGCTGCTGCTGCTGCTGCCGAGAGCTGATGCTGCTACGAGATCTCAATCCTTGCTTTTCATCGTCATTTCCAATAGGGGTAGAGTACAGTGTTATCTTGCTCGCACTTGCATCCTCGAGTTGCACAACATATTCTTGCTTATCCTTGGCATCGAGCGCAGCCTGGCTCAAACTCTCGTCTGTAATGACGATACTTTGATGGCGCACGCTGCTGCTGAATGAATCATGTCGAACGTTGGCATGGCGTCGCTGAGGATTGCCTTTCTGTAGCTGTGTTTCCAGATAGCCTACGCGATACTGACCGTCAATCGAGGGCCGGAGACTGCCGGCACGCGTCAGCCCCGAGTATTCGCTTGCTCCCTCGACAAGAAGCTTGTCATTGTGCTTTGCTGTTCGAATGTCAATGTCAATTTGGGATAGCCACCATGGAAGCAAAGGCAATTGCGGACTCCAAAAGAGAGCCACACCATGCAAGCAGAGAGAAAAGCGGGGTACTTCGTAGACCAACTTGGATTCGAGTAGGCTGGATAGCCATTGGGGAGGGACCTCGTCCAGCATGCGAGTCTCGAGTATAGCGTGAGGAAATACATGACGCTTGTCCGTGATGGCATCATGGCCATGGAGCCATTCCTTGCTAGGCTTGTCTGATGTTACATTCAACGTTACATTATTGTCGAGTGATACAGACAGCGTCTTGTCATGGGGAGCCTCAAACAGGAGCCGGTTAAAATGAATCCGTAGCTTGGGCACTAATCGCCTGTCAATGATAGAGCTTTGGATGTTCTTTGCTACTGTGTAACTCGAATCAACGTAATTCTGATCGAATCCCATACTGCTCAAGTCTTGCGCATACGCCTCGGCAGAATAGTTTTGAGCGAGTATGAAATCATACAACCGCTGCTTGTCCAAGGCTATCCCATCCTGTGTAGAAAACCCGCCTTTTACAAACACATGTCGTTCAACAAAGACTTGACTTGCAGACCGTATATCGCCATTCCATCTACACGTAATCAGCTCGGCTCCATCATCAGATTGCAACTGTGCTGTGTATTCGTCGAATGAATCGTTGTCCAAATAAAGGTAAGACATGGCCCGTTCACTTTGTTCATATGAATCGTCGCCGAAAATAGGCAAATTGAACAGTAGAATGGCCTTGACCTCTGTGACATTATCCTGATGGATCCAATATCGGGCACGGATGTAGTCTTGTCGATTTCGCTTTGCTGCTGTGCGGCTGTTGTTGGTGTTGTTATCTTGATCTAGTCTACCGCGACATGTGTCCAGCAGGGAAGACACTTGCACCAAAAGTCCATCAAACCGTTGACTATCCAAAGGCCTTGTTCTGCACACTTCTACCAAAAGAGGGTGTCTGTTTGTGCTCGTCAATTGATCATGCTGCTGAATCAGCGACTCCAATGCCTTGAAATTGAGTCGTGTGAATTGGGTCAAATCATTAATGTCTGCCAAGATATCAGTCAATGTGTCGTCTGTTGACTGGCGAGTTCTTTCATTCATGGACTGTTGCTGTGATAGAATGCGTTGACAATGGAGTACTCTAGACTCGATTTCTCGTTGTTTACGAATGATGAATAAGTCAACTTTACCCGCTTCAAGTCGAATGGCAGATTCAAAATCCTCTTCATCTTGCTTTGTCCAATGTCCGCTATTACAAATCTCGT
Organism: Mucor sp. M7501; assembly: GCA_037040325.1. NCBI lineage: Eukaryota > Fungi > Mucoromycota > Mucoromycetes > Mucorales > Mucoraceae > Mucor > Mucor sp. M7501. The sequence goes on along the minus strand of JAXQGS010000225.1, from coordinate 9,722 downwards.
TCAATCCGTTGGATATGGATTCATAAGCAACGTATTCGATCCTCCAAGGCTCAAAGATGCTTTGATTGAATTCTGATAGAAAAGACATGTTGGTTTTTGAGGGAAAAAGAAGAGAGAAGAGGAAATATAACCCTTGTTTGAACTGTAAAATATACACACACATCATGCTGTCAAATGTGTCTATATAAAATCCTACCAACCAAAACAGCTTGTTTTAATAATAGAAGTATTACAGTTTCGGGTTTATTGTTTCTGGAAAATTAAATATACCGCATGAACGATTGGTAGATGCTCTGCGGGTTGCTCATTTTCTATGGGTGGTTCAGCTGTGAAGGCGTCTTTGTCCTTGGAGTATCCTTCTGGCACGGTAATCACCATCTCCTTTAGCTTCAGTCCATTAGTGGTCGCCTCAACGTCTTCCAGCACAAGCATTGACATTGGCCATAGCTTGCCACTGACCCGATCTCGAACATCTTTTGTTCCAATGATCAGCATGCCCTTCACTGCCAATCGGCGCACTGCATCCTGAGCCAGTTGAATGATTGATTTACGATACAGATCGATTTGATTTGGAAGCAGATTCTCGATATGACCTGTTGCCATGACTACCAGATCAGCATGGAGATGGGGTTTCTTGCTCAGCATGGTGTCACAATAAATGCTGTCATTGACCACAGAATCTTGACTTAGATCAGAAATAAGACCCTTTTTTTTTTGGTAAAATCAGTATAAATACATTACGGAAAAATGGAGTATCCTTTACCAGCTTGAGCAATGTTTCCTTGTTTTCTCGAATCTTTCTTTGCCTTTCCTGCTCGTAATCCGAGATTGTCTCAACCAAACCTGAAATAATGGGATATACATGAGATGTCGGATAAATTGTTTTACATGTTTGTCTCTGAGATCTATATATTTTACCTTCCGGGACTTGAGGAATAGAGGTGATTGGCAGTCTGGCAGCACGAGACTCTGATCGCTGTTGTTGTTGATCATGTTCCTGTGTAGTCATGTCAATTGCTAGTTCAACATGTAACCAATTGCAGTCGTCTTGACCAAATCGCTCAATCATTCGGCTGATGCACAATAGCTGGAATGAATACTGATGAGACAATGTGAATGTCCACACTGTGCCCATGACTCTGCTCTTCCTCGTGATGGCAGAATGGGGGATACCATATAAAGTAGTAACGTAATGCACTTTATTAGCCGTGTCGGGATCTATAGATGGCAACATTGATCAACACATTTAGCAACACTGCTTGGATGCATTTACTTACCTTCTTGCTTCAAAGGCATCTTGTCCACTTGTTGCCGAGGTACCTTTCTGAATGTAGCAATGAACTCATGTGTAAATATCAAGAAATCAAACTGGACGCATAGATAGGTGCCGAGACCAAAGGCAGAGCAGTATCTCTGTCTTTTGACGATCTTTGAAAAGAGCAAAATGTTAGATTGTTCTTTGAGGATTCTTTTTGCTTCTGGCTTACCAACTCCTCCAATTCAAACCCTTGGTCAATATACAATCGTATCAGATGAAATCCAACTGGCACATAAAAGCAATGCTCTCTATTGTCGCCGATGCCCAAGGTCAGTCTTCGATCCATTTTGAGCACTCTGTATTGCTATCAATCAGCCCCATAATATACAAGCAATAACTCGCTTCATCACCTACCTGTAACTTTCTTGAACAACTCGCGTATATTCTGCCTTAAAGTCTTCCAGTTGAGTAAAACTACAAGATTAAAAACAAGTGGTTTCAGCTGATACATGTACACAATTCACCGTGGCCAGCAGGTATGCGTTTTACCGAGAAAGATCGCCTTCCAGATGCGTAGAGTATGCCACACAGTCTTTGTAGGGTGGATGTGACAATATATGGTGATAGGATTCATCACCAAACAGAGATCCGTTCAGCTGGCGAGCGTCTGCTAGTGCAATGATGGGCCTGTATTCAGCAAATGTCAATCCTGCTGGAACTTCAAAACAACAATTGCGTTGGGACAATGCAACAGCGGCCTTAATAATAGAGATTTGCAATTAGTCAGAGTATATATAGAATTCGTATAGTCTCAATAGGGTTTACCGGATTTATGTCGATGCCACAACATCTGCATAGGACAAAAGGTTAGAGAACCATATGGCCACATGTGCGCAACTATAATACTCACTTTCTTTGTAATAAGAAACATTCAATCGCATCGGTTCCTAAATTGCAGCAGTTGGTAAGAAACGCAATACAACACTTGCTGGGCGCAGTGATTACCTCTGCCTAGGAAATTGGACAGTATCCGCTCGTCTCTCTTGGTGTATCTCAACAAAGCCCTACATGGTGCCATCAGCCAACATGGCGATGCAACGCAACGATACACTCAACCTACCTGCGTACCGTCTGTGGTAGCCATGTACCTAGGCGCAAATATATAAAGTTAGTACATGTTTAATTCTTGATGTATAATATGTAACTTACCATGATAGTCTGTTCCAGAGTGTGTAGCCCAACGAGGTGCTCTTCCCGGAATATCAAAATAGGTCGAATCAAACGAGAGCGAGAATAGTTGATTTGATTGAGGTTCATAACTTGTCAGCCGAGGTCCAATTAAGGATTTGTTCATTGATAACGTGTCTCGAGTGAAATAAGGTTTGTGAGAGTAATCTTCAATGGAGGCAGCATAGTTTTCAATGACAACTGATTCTTTGCTAGCATCTGTGGTAGGTCGCTCCTTGTCGTAATTCATACCAAAGCAGGTATTGCACATGAGAATGCCTCCATCATACCCCTTTCGCCATGTGTCTGCTTCCAATGTGCCACAGTAACAGCAAGAGGTAGGTGTCGATCCGTTCGGAAGCTTCCGAGGACGCCGGGGAAACAGTTGTGCCTTTTTAGCTGTGTAAATAAAAGCTTGGTGAGTTGATAAAGCGCTCATCATGTGTGCATCACTGTACTTGCCATCTTCCTTCTTGATCCGCTCGAGTGCTTTTACCCGTTCTATCTGTAAATAAGCTGTGTAATATAATTACCACTTAGTAATTGCATGAATAAACGTTCAAATATGCTTACATATTGCTTTGTAAGCAGATCTATCGTGCTGGTGCTCTCCAATCACATTATCCGCATCATGGCACTAACGCACAACGGGTAATTAAACACTGTAATGAACACTATCCATGTAAATACTTACCTCGTTGCACAGGTCAAACGAAGAGAAATAGTTGTCCAGCGAGCACTGTCCACATGTGAGCCATGTTTCGTCGTCAGAGAACTTTCTGCTGCAGCCATCACAGTGGAAGACATTGATGTAGTCATCTGTAGTATGGTTTCGTCATATAAAACTGGCCGCAGTCTTTTGTATCTTTTAATTGTAGGCTTACCTTTCTTTTCATGGGCTGCTTCGTGAACATGGCACCGAAAGATGACACCATTTTTAAAGTTGCTGATCGGTTTGTCAGTACAAGACAGATGGAAGCTTTTGGAGCATCTTGAATCAAAGCAGCCGATAGTAGCACCCTTCTCTTTGCAGGCAAAGCAGCGCTAGAGCATACAATACATGTATATCAGCCAGAATGTCTCAACGTTATATGTACACCAACTTACCATGCTTCGTCCTCGTTTCAGAGCTCGAGTGACATTGTACCACTTGCCATCGACTGTAGAGAACCTGACTTCTGGAGAATATCTAGCACACGCATCATGAACCCAAAAAGTACGCTTCTTTTCTTGCCCCAGCTTTGTTGTGATGGACACAAATGGCCCTACGAATGAACCGAGTTCTTGCGAGCTGTCATCGTCGTCATTGCAAAAGGCGCAGATCTTTCTGTTGCTCCACTTTTGAAGAAACAGGTAGCCATGCTTGTCGTGGGCTGCGATATCATCCACACCCGTAAATATTTTGCTTGCTTCGAGAGAAAGAGCTGTTTCGTCCATGCACTCGTCTTGCGTCTGCATGATATCCTCCTCCCACATGGATGACGGCGATACATGGCTGTCTTGATATTGATGCGGGCTATCAGTGATTGCCTGAATCGCAAAGCCAGAACGAGGATGTTGATGCCAATTTGGAAGCCAATGGTTGAAGCAATAAAGACACAGCTGAAAGCTCTCTAGATTGACATCGTCCCTAGTCGCGGAAGTGGCCTCACAATACGTGCAATAGTATCGAAAGTCGTCAATGGCGGTCTTGCAATGGCTACAGTGCACCTTGAGTGTGTCTGCCTCAGTCGTATCCTTTTGTACCACTATAGTGTCTACTACTATAATATCTACAAGCCATGCGTAAGAAACTAAACACCTAGAATGTATCCGCGTATAGCTCACCTTCTTCCTCTTCAGTGTTTTGTTTGTTGGTATCCAGTTTGACGGCCACTTTGGTTTCCATCTGCGGAGGGACGGATGCGGTTTCTTTTTTATCGCAGGCTGTGCTCTTGACGAGTGCCTTGTGTTGTTTATCACGCTCGAGATAGTCGGGCTCAAGGCATGCAGCTTGGTTCGCGCTGTCTATTGCTTGTAGTCGCTGGCTGCCATTGGAAATCAGCTCATCAAAGTCGTCAGTCCAACCACAGTAGTGTATCTTGACCTTGTCCTTTTGCACACCAATGATTCTTGCTTCATAGTATCTCTTGTCGTGGCACAGAACGTTCATATGCTGCATGTAGTAATAACCATAGGCATTGCGTGAAAACTGCTCGGCTTCTACTGCTTTCAAATGAGCCAGACGTTTTGATTTGATGGATCTTGTGCCGCTCTGCTGCTCAGATCCACTGCTTGTGCTTTTCTGCCTCTTTTGCTGCAACTCCAGTGATTGCTTTTTTCTCTTTGCAACATGTTCAGCATCAGGGTCTTGAGCTATCGCCATCAGCGGCTCCTCAGATCCCGACATGCCGTTCATAGCAGCACCATCAGCTATCCTTATTCTTCGACTGCCAATCATGAGCCACTCATCATAGGTCTCTGGCCATTGATTGTAATGTACCCGGACGTAGCCTGGTCGCATTTCCACCAGCGTTCCATTGTACCAAGACTTGCTCTTGCCGTATTTGGTGTCTAGTATCTGGACAGCCTGGTTCTTAGCATAGCCAAAGGGGTTTGGAATAAAGCCACTGTCATCCTTCAGCTGGTGTACAGCCTTTCTTGTAGCAAAAGCACCTGTGGTCAAGTACGTCTTATTGATTGTAGGTGGTGCGGTGGTATTCGACTGGCTATTTGGTGTGGTGTTTGCGCTGGTGAGTTCTTGATGCTTGTGCAGAGCACTTGGAGGTCTTGTCTGAGCTGGTGGATGCTGTCTCGCTCTTTTGCTAAGGGATGTTTTTGGCGCTGGCTGGTCTTGCACATCAGGGAGTAGCTCTAGATCATCAATGGTAGGAATGGAGCCTCTGAGGACGGGTTCTGCGTCTTTTTCTTCTTGAGGATCCATCAGCTTGATTCGTCGTGTACCAACAGGGAGCCATTCCACCATTCGAAGCTCAGGCACCCACACCTTTACTTTTCCTTGGTGCAGTCGACACAGAACCCCAACATACTCCTTCTTGATCTTGTCTTGGGAGAAGGCTATCTTGACCAGGCGATGACGGCGGTAACCATGTACATTGGGGCCAAACCCGAATTCATCCACCAACTCCTGAGCCATAGTGCGAGTCAACCGAATGTGGTCATCGTACAGCATCTGGGTTACACTGCCATTGCCGCTGTCCGTCTTGAGAAGGCTCGGTAAGAAGTTGATCCACTGGCATTGGCACTTGTTACAAGGAGCAATTTGATCAAATGGCTTGCGGTCTCTGTTGTTGCTGATGCAATCCTCACAATCATTGATTGATTTGCTGGCCTCAGTTGGTGGCGTGGCGCTGGATAGTGGACAAATGTTGTCGTGAGCCGATGTTTGACTGATGTCAAGAATGTCTGGAAGCGAATGATTTCGCATGGTGCTGTGTGGGGATCTACTGTCTGTTTTATGCTGCCTGGGATCTGCTGGGCTGGTTTCTGGACCAAACGGCATCCATGGATGCTCCATGCTTCCTGGTTGATGGATGGTAGTGATGGCTTGCTGGGTGCTGCTGTCTTGTGGAGCCAGGCCTCTTTGATCCAATTCATCAGATGCATGATACAAACGCACCTGGTCTGTAGGCTCGACATAAGCTGCCGTGCTTGTTTCTAGAGGTGGACATCAAAGAGTCAGTACCCAACCATCAGGCCTCGCTAACAAACGTCTTACCGCCGAGGCACGCTGCTTGTGATCCACAGAGTGGGATTCTTTCATTGTGGGACATTCTGCAATGTCTGGTAGTAGCCTTCAATGTGGATAGCCAAAATGCGATGTTTGAGCAGAAAGAAAAAAGAGGAGAATAAAGAAGAGAAGCGACGGAAACCACACAATGCTATTTTTATAGCTGGTTTACTCAAAGAACCTGCATCCAACCTGCCTATCAGCATTTTACCTGATTTGGAATTGATTCATTGTTGTTGATATTGAAGCGCAGCCGTGCGTGTTGAAAAAAGGGCTCAACTGGAGCTCTGCGTTTTTCTTCTTTCTTTCCTTCTCTCCACCATACTCACCACATGTCAAACATATTCCACAGCATACGAGGCTATATCATCCCAGTCAAGCTGAGCGAGTACGAGATTGGAGCATACGCTCACCTGATGGAGAAGCATGGCAAGTGAGAGCATAGAATCAGCGCATAAACAACCTGTATCGACCATGCTGACGGGCTGTGTGCTAGTAGGCGGCAAAAAGTGTGTCAAGCAAGGCGAAGCAACCCATATTTTTACAGTGTTGAAATCCTCCGCAAGAATCAGCAGAAACGTAGAGAACCACCAGGTACGGCGCAGTTGCCTTGGTGACATGGCTTTCTTAATTCATCTCCATGTAGGTGCCTGTGGTTGATATACAGTGGATTCGAGACTGGTAAATCAATGCATCGTGTTGAGCATTCATTCATGCAAGCTTATATCTCTGTGATACACATGTGCAGCGACAAGAATCAGCAGCGTCTGCCGCTAGACACATACACAATCATCACTGATAGGAAGAAATTACGTGCCTCTGATCCAGGACATGATGCTCTTGTGCCGTCATTGTCTCTGCCAACTACATCAACAGCCACCTCTTCCAGACCAAATGCAGAAATATTGAATAGGAGATTTAAGGGCTTGCCACCAGAAGATCTTCAGTTTAGCGACGAGTTTGACAGGTAAGACTATGCCTGCTTCCATGGTGGAGCATCCACACTGAATGCATCTACCTTATAGTGCCAGAAGAGGAGAAGGAGGTATATATGTCATTAAGATGCATGATTGGCCATTGACACGAATCATTAGAAAATGTCGATCTTGCTCCCGGCTTTATCAATACCAGATACGAATGCCTTCGCCCAACACCATACGAACCTAAACACAACAGGAAGCTGGTCTCGCTTCTTTTGCTATTGGAGAGAAAGAGACTGGTTGACAATGAATTAAAGAGATCATTGAGCTATCGCCACGCTATATCAGCAATCAAGGTACGAACTCGACACGCCATCCTTTGAAAGCATTGGCATTTATTCTGTTAGCAGGCATACCCCCGAGAGATTCAATCAGCAAAAGAAGCAGAGAAAATCATTGGTATGTAAGGTGGCTTATTGAGTTGGCTGCACAGGTATTAATTTGATTTGAATCAGGCGTTGGATCAAAAATGGCAGAGAAGATCAAAGCATTTCTGCACACAGGCACCATAGAAGAAGCAGATCAATTGAGATTTGACGAAGAATTTAGAACAATCAGTTTGTTCAACAAGGTGTTTGGTGTGGGTGTTACGACTGCTAGGCTTTGGTGGGAGATGGGATACAAGACGTTGCAGGAGGTGCTTGATAACGCAAAGCTGACTGCAACCATCAAACTGGGTATCGAACTGCTACCCGACTTTGATCAGATGTGAGTGATTTAGTAGTCGATTTCCCTCATACATCTCACAATTGAAGAATGTTTTCTAGGATGAGCCCAAAAGATGTCGAGGAGATTATTAATATTGTCACCAAGGAAGTTGTCTTGATTGATAGCAAATGCTTTGTTGTACCTGTTGGTGGCTACCGGTAAAGACGAGGCTCCATATGTCCCTGAAAGTGCCTAATATGTGATGCCTAGGCGGGGAAAGACCAAGAATGGAGATGTGGACATTATCATTTCTTCCAGAACAGCAGGAAATATGACAGGTTTCTTGAACAAGCTGACACAAAGGCTCGCTGAAAAGGGTTACCTCAAGCACAAGTTATGGCACTCTGCAGAAATCAAGAAACTAAATCATACGGAAAGACCATCGGTAGGCGGTAGACAACAATTTGATAACTTTGAAAAGGTAAGCTAGGCCTCTTTGAATGGATTACCACTTGCTGAAATGTGCTAGTGTTTTTGTGCCTTTTTGCAACCATCAACAGGCATTCATCGACAAGTGGACTTGATTTGTGTCATGAATCCAGATGAGTTGGCTACAGCCATCTTGGGCTGGACTGGATCACGGCAGTTTGAACGAGCAATTCGAGATTATGCAAAGAAGGTAGTAAATGAAAATCTTAGCAGCCAATGTCTACAAACAAATACAAACAAACATGATGCATATAGGAAAAGAACATGTCGCTAAATAACCAAGCTATTCACTTTGAACAAGACGGAAAGAAGAAGAGATTTGTTGTTCATTCAGAGCGAGATGCGTTTGATATTATCGGGTTGCCATACCTTGAACCAGAGTTCCGAAATTGCTAACCTCATTTTTTTATATCACAACCACAAATTGAAAATTTGCTCGATTTAGTACTTTCTTGACAAGAATAATAACAGCACAAAGCTTTCGTTTTACTGTGAAACAATAAAAAACTTGTAATCTCTTCACATATACTACTTGGCTATTTTGAAACAGAATAAAACATGTTTTATAACAGAGATCAATGAACAGTGACATATGATGGTTGTTGAGAAATTCATGATTTCGAGACGTTTCATGAAGGAAACGTACATTTAACACTGAAATCTCTTTTAGCATGTTGAATGCAACATGGAGCTGTCGAATGGTTTTTGTTTTGCTCAAATTGGATAAATCTTTCTCGAGATAGCGCAAAAAAGAATGTCAATGGAAAATCTCAATTTCTCCCTGTACTAGCAAGGGAAAAATCTGAGGGTCAAACTTTTGGTGGGCAAAAAGCGATTGATTTCTGATGATACAGTTGAGCTACAACTTCAACCAAGGGCTCAATCGATAGGTAATTGTTTGCTCTACAATACGGATCAATGCTAAAAGTTAGGTTTTGATGGCAGAAATTGATCAATCGTTCAAAGAAAGCCAAAAAGACGCAAAAGCTATCTCATCAAAGATTGATTGAATATCGTACACTGAGACACTTGAAATTAGTATCATTAGATTCTCCTCTGAAATATGTATAAATTTCACATAATCTTGAAAGAATGGTTCCTATCAAGAATCGCTTCAATTGAAGGTCTAGCAATTTTGAGTCCATTATTTCTGTCCGTCAAGCGATATGAGGCATTTCCTTTTTTAGCACCCGCTTCGTTCATAGTGCAGTCGGCTGCTTTAGCTGCTGTATTATTATTGGTGACCACTTTTGACCTCAGTTTAATGTCAGCTGATATTCCCCCGTTTTCCCCCCCCCCCGTTTTTGAATTCTTTTTGTATTGATTTTTCAATGCTTTTACTCAAAAAACGATAGCTCTACAGCCGCTGAAAGTGCCTGTTTTTGTCACA
>JAXQGS010000224.1:0-25317 GCA_037040325.1 Mucor sp. M7501 | reverse complement strand
AAAATGAAGTTTTCTACTAAGGTGTTTCTATGCTCAAACGAACCGTAGAGAAGCATAGGAGCATGTGAAGGTGTCTTCAGATCAATTTACTATAGTGTTTGTAGACGTTTCCCCAAAAAACGTGTTTTGCATTTTTCGGCAGTTACTCTTCACAGACTATAGGGATTGCTTTGAAATTAGCACCATTGGATTCCTTGTTCAATTTTACATCCAAAAGAGTAGGGAAATACCTGCTGTTCGAGTAGAAGAATCTTGCGTAATTGCCCCTGAAAGGGTTTTGGATGTCCAAAACGAGACTCCAGAGGACCAGTGGAGCCTCTAAAATTCAATCCCAGCAAAAGTTGTTGTGTTTTGCCCTGACAACCACCTCTTTTATAGTAAAAGACGCTATAGACGTCTATAATTGCTTTTGCTACGCTTAATCTCTCTCGGTGGCATCCTGTAGGTTCCTATAAAATGCCGTTGCATTTTGAAATCTGACATTTGAGCGTACATGTTAAAGGTTTCTCCTCGTTATTATACACGTTTCTTGGGTTCAGATGGCAGCTTCCATGAGCGGTTTTGCTATAGCTTTTTAATCCGTATCGACACGGATTGGCCATATCTAATGAACAATGAAAAAGGCTGCCCTTGAAGTCTAATCATATGAACTATATGCACGTATTTGCGATCTTATTCAAGCCCTTATAAACGCGCTACATATACGTATTTGAGACCTTATTCAAGCCCTGAAAACCTACTTGTTACGACTTTATTCAAGCCCTTAAGACCGTGTTACATACACTTATTTACGACAACTGAGGGCTGTACAATTTAATAATGAAAGATACAACAGTAGCAGTAATAGAATCGGGAAAATGTTAATACCTCTGAGCATTGAACTATTCCTTATTGATACATGATGCATAGAATGGTAAGGAACAAATTCGATTTTCATCAAAGTGGGTACACAGGCATTCATGTAAGTAATTTAAAATTCAAATGAATGAAATGACAGCCATCCTATTACGTAGTTTCCGCATTTTTTTTTTTTTTTTTTTTTATAAGGAAGCTTTCACTTCGGTTTTATTTAGAGTCCTTAAGTTTCCGCATTGCAATTCATGACAGGCGAGAATGCAAAGGTTATTAAAGGCCAGGCTAAAATGTTGGTGCTATACGATTTCTTTTTGGTGATTTTTTCTATTTGTGTTCAAGTCTCATAAGACAAAAATGTAAATCAAACATGACCCAGGTGCATGTCTTTTCATCTTACAACCACCCTGCCATCATATCGCAAGATAGCCATGTAAAAAGCATGATCAGGTCCGCGCAAATATTAAAATGGCCTATCAATTGTTTCCAAACTTTAAAAATGTTCACAGATACATACTAAACAGACGAGGTATAAAACTTACCAGCAAAATGACGCCAATTACATAACCAGGTCCAGGAATTCTCACAACAGGCGGAGCATAGTTATACAGTCAAAACCTTATTCTTATGTATACTTGGTACGCTGCTCTCATTTGCTTGGAAGCGTGTGAGTGGGAGCATGAGTGTGTGCATTCAGAGATGAGAGCTATCTTTCACATGAATACAGTATAAAAAAATCAGGACCTTGATCTTTTCTCTTTGACACAACTAAAAATCCTTGAGTGACAATATCACAAGAAAGAATGAAACTCCATTTACTGTCCAGATCACCAACATTGCTTATTTTAGATCAGGGAACTTTGATGTCGTGCTAAAAAGTTTGAGGTTTATTGAATGCTAAGTTATTTTATAATCTACATGGATTTTTTTTTGAAGTTGGTATGAGTTTTGTGCGAAATGGCATAATAATTGAAATAATGAGGACATACAGAAGCAATATGAGGGATATATATACATAAGGGTAGAAAAATTGCCTTATTTAGTGGAAGATTTTCTACCTGAAGAGGATTCAGATGAGATGGAGCTTGCAGAGGATAAGGAGCCTTTAGGACAGGACATCAAGGGGAGGCGCTTGCGAGGTAGCTCTACCACAATCTTCTTACGGCTGGCATTTTCATAGCACGAATTGTCACAGAAATAAGCTTCGTTGGAGTCAACAAATGTGTCATCGAGTATGGTATTTACACAGCAATTTTGGTGGAATGCTTTAGGACAACCCTCGCAACGAACAAGCACGTTACCCTTCCAAGAATCCTTACGTTGACAGGTCGAGCAGTAGTCTTGAAGAATGGGTCTATCTCTTTCATCGATAGATTCGTTTGCAAAAGCTGTCAGATCAAGACGAGGAAGCTTGCAGGCAAAACCATAGCCTTTGTAATCACATCCATGCTTATTGCAAAGCGTACGTTTACCCCATGGCCCAGGGCGCCAATTTACACCTTCAGTCGTACCGCAATAACGACACCAGTCAATATTTGCCTTGGTCAGCTTTTGATAGATAGTAGGCTGAGCTGTTGAACGAGGAGGAACTGCAGGTAGAAAGCTGCCATTGACGGAGAGAATATCTTCAGCTGTTGGTTTAGATGATTTGGATGATTTTTTGTTGGCTGCTTTTTTGGTCTTTTTAGTAGTGGTTTGCTTTGTTACACTCTTGATTGCTGGCATAACTTGGATTTCCTTGATCAGCTCCTGTTCCTCTTCCCATGAGATAACTGACAAGCTGTCGTCGTCGTTAAAATCAGGAAATTGTTGGAAATCCGTCTCGGCAGTTGAAGTAGAGTTGACATTTCCGTCAAATCGGCTGTATTCCACAGATGCACTACTAGAGAAAAAAAATTAGCTTTATGCTCAAAATAATTCAATAGCATCTGCCACTTACTCTTGCACAAATAGAGTTTCGTCCTTTTGAACCTTCTCGTTACAAGGTGACCCAGGAGGAGATGATGTCGTTTGACCCAAAAAGGCTTGGCGCTGCTTCTTCTTTTTACGCTCTTCCAACTCTGAATCTGAACAACGACGCTTGTTCTTTTGTTGCTGAAAGTTGTAGTCAGTGTCACTTGAGCTAGTGGCAGGAGGAGTGGGTAAGTTCTGGTTGTTGTTGCTAAAGTTACGGCCAAAAGCAGAAAGAGATAGAGCAGGTTTACCAGCGGCGGCCATCTTGATTTCCTGGTAGGAGCTTGTGGTGGTTTGATTTGATGTGGCACATGTAGTAGCAAGGTCAAGGCCAAAATCAAACAGAATGTCAGGTTGCTGTTGCTGTTCCAAGAGAAACTCGCTTGGAGATTGTTCATAAGGAGAAAAGGGTGGCGTGGCAACAGAAGAGACGGAATCATTATCACCGGAAGAAGCAGACAAAGAGGAAGAAAATGACCCGAATGGGGACATTTCTCTCACATCAGCATCGGTATTCATAGCAGGAGAGAAAAAGACATCCTTGACCAGTTCTTTTTGAAGATTGTGGTAAATGGTGTCATAGGTAATAGTTGCGTTCTCCAAAGTATGATGAATGGGTTGTACCTGATTCATTTCAATGGGTGCCACTTGAGGTTGAGGATGTGGTATATGGTGATACTATGTTAATCGGAGTTAAGTTAGATTTAAGATAACAAGAGGAAGCGAATACGCTACTTACGGTTCTATGTACAATGGGTTGCTGATGGTAAACACCAGTATAAAAGTTCAAAAATTGAGGTTGGAGAGTAGCTGGTGACATGGAAGGTACGATAATAGGGGATACTTCGGGGGACATGGCAGCCCAAGCGGCATCTTTTTGATGGCGAAGAGAAATAGAAGGTGTTGAAGGGATTCTATGGTATGCTGGGCGATATACAGACAGGTTTATGAACTTTTGTTGTGGTTTAGGGTATTGGTTGTAATGCATTGGTTGCTGCTGTTGTTGTTGAGGTTGAGGATATGGTTTGATATTGGGCATAACTCGGGAGTAAGAGGTCATTTTAGTTTGGAGATGTGTATTAAATGTTAAAGACAGTTTTTATTGTGTATATCAGTTGATTGAATTTGATCAAAGTTTCATCAAATTTTCAAATTTCTGGAATGAGAGAAAGAGAGAGAGAGAGAAAGAAGGACTGATTTGATGCTCGCAACAAGAAATCACTGGGAGTTTATATACGAATTGGTTGAAAGATTTCTGGGAGCACACATACACACACAAAAGAACACATGTGCGACAATCAAAAGGGAGATCCTTATTTATGGTGGTGTAATTCTAGAGAGAGAAACTTTAATTCTGTTACTAGCTAAAAGCTTAGCTGATTTGCTCCTCTCTCATTCTCGCCATGGCAAAATAGATATAACAAATTTAGAACGTGCCACCTAATCAGAGAATGTCTGTCCTACTGTATCCAATTTGTCAGTGCTCGTTCTCCGATTTAACCTAATGCTAACTGTTAGTTGAATAAAAAGAACGGACCAATTTAGATAGATCCTCCCATTTTGTTTTTCAGTGTCGTACTTGATTTCATCTTTATCTCGAACCTTTGAGCATTACTTTGCTATAACGATGGTACGATGATACATCAAGGGACATACATTTGAAAATTGAATCATGAATTCAGACTTTGCCATTGTTATTTACAATGTTTGTTTGCATTGAAATTGAAACATCCGTATAAAATGAAGCACATGCAGCACTTTGGTTGTACACCTCGTGCTCTGTTCTTTTTTTTTTTTTTCGTTCAAATCTATTTAGTCAATCCCTGTTTTTTTTCACATCACACTATAAACACAAAAGGTACGATAGATAAACAGTCAATGGTACCTGAAATCAAAAATTCCCTCAACAGTAATTGATCCTGTCCAATGCATGCAACCAATCAAAGAAAAAGAGCAAGAAAGCTTATATTTCTCGAGTCTGTCAAAAGCTAGCGAGATTTTTGTTAACCACGTTGCTTTAATTGACATTAAAGTCAATTGTGAGAGAAAAACGTGGAATCTAATAATCTCTCATGACCTTTTTACTAGTTCTTTCTGCCGTTTACTCTCGCTCTTAAAAAAAAGGCCAATATAATGATGTTTGTAACACAATAAAGCAGGCAATCCCCTTTTTGATAGTTATTTCCCAATCAAACACGGCACAGCTTTGCTAGAAAATAATTAGTGAATTTTACTTTTTATATACTTCAAGTCCGAGATGCTTGATGGTGTACTATAAAAAGATTGGAGGTAGAAATGGATGCAGTAGTAATGCCATCCTTTGCCAACATGTAGCCATTATTACTGACATGAGCATCGATACATGCATTTGCAATGGGATTATCCTGCAGATCTCATACCTCTTGATCTATCTTTTTCTTTCGGGAATCTTCCAGACATTGTCATGTTACATGTTGAGCTAGGAAATTTCTGCTCATTTGCCATTGTTTGGCCAACATCTTTTCCTTTACAAGGGGGGAGGCAAAAGCTCTCAAGGTATAGTTTAATTGGATGAAACTTTATTATTTTTGATCATGCTAGAAAAAACAAGCTATCAAGTTTGGGAGCAGTAGTTTATCAAGCAGTAGTAAAGTTAGACAATGT
Source organism: Mucor sp. M7501 (assembly GCA_037040325.1). NCBI lineage: Eukaryota > Fungi > Mucoromycota > Mucoromycetes > Mucorales > Mucoraceae > Mucor > Mucor sp. M7501. The sequence continues at coordinate 19,869 of JAXQGS010000224.1, read as the reverse complement.
TTATTTCGAACCAATGATTGATAGTGGCAATTTTCCTATTGAGAAAAAAGAACAAAACCTTAATTCAGAACATTACAAGATCTTATTTGTAGTCATTTGCTTAGTTTATATAAGAATCTGTGAACCACTACAGAAGCTCCTTCCTTTCCCAACAATGGTAAATCAAGTGACATTTTGTTTACGTGTTCATCTGTAATTAAGCGTAAAAAGTATTGCATCTTGCTTTTACTGATAAGGGCCTGAAAGAAATGTATCCATTCAACATTATCATGTACAAGTTTTTTTTTTTGTGCGAGGGCTGAATTGTAATAGCAGAATTTCATTATCATGCCAAGCTCAAAACGGCACTGAAAGATAATCTCTACTCAGTAGGTTTCGTGTATTTTGCGCGCTCTACGAAGCTTTTATTGTGCAACAAGTCAATTCTATGGAATTCTTGATATTTAGATTTGCGCGCTTATTAGACTACCACTAATACCAATGCCTAAAAATAACGCACAACAGGGTCTAGATACCTATGAAATAATATTGTTTTAGGTAGGTCGTGATTCGCATCGAAGCATTTTGCGTAGAAGATCAGAGAACGATGTGTCATTGATTGATAATGTCACAGCAATTAGTCTCGATAATAATGAGCTACGAGAGCTAACGCAATGATGGTGAGTTGAGGTGCGATGATAAGAATTTGCTCTTCCGCCGTCCATGTTTATTCAGGGAAAAGACGGCATTTCCATCTCGATTCTCTCAGGGGGATCTCCGGGTATAAAACAATGATAATTTCTCCAAATAAGTACCTGCATGTAATTCCCTGTCAGCTTATAGTAGTTGCAGCATGATTGACACGCACTCAAACATAAATACCCAGGATATCATATCACACATAGTATAACTTTGATGTCAAACCCCCTCTGTTCTAATCAGCTTTGGAGAGACATGTACAATAGTAACCTGAAATACAATAAAATTACTCTTGACTTTCTCACAACCACCTAAAGAAAGTTTAGTGCAACATTCATTGTCCAACATTACATTTTGCTTCAATAAGAAATCATCTTGAGATTCCAGCATCCCCGTCCAAAGGTGAAAAACTTCTTGGATCATGTGGTAAATTCAGTGGCCTTGGTTCTTTTTGATCATTTTGGATGGATTGCGTTACATTTACCAAATTGTAACTTTTTTTGTGTTCAGTCAATTTTACACACACAAGGGAAATATAAATCGATAAACAGAAAGATGTATCTAATATTTGTGCAAAGACACTAGACATCCGTCAAACCTTGTTGTGTTGATATAATATGTATGTAGTTTATAAACCGCATGTTGGAGTTGCGCTCGAAATATTGAGCATTAATGAAATGCATAATCGTATAGACCAAGTGATCAGTTCTGGATTACACATCAAAATTTCATGTACTACTGTTACCACTACAGCGCTTTACACAGACCAATGGAGATGGAAACGCCTTTTGTTTTATCGATCTTCGGGGTCAAAACAAGTCTGTGGTGGGTTCAATGATGGCGTGCAAGATGTGTTGAGAATCGAGTAATGCTTCTTCCATTCGTAAAAATGTTATTGATCCGAGATTGTACATGACAAAATGATAGAAAGGTAGCGAATAAAACTTTTGAGGGAGGGGAAGTAATGTATATATGAACAAAATAGTTTAAATGTCGATTTTGGTCCAAATGTTGAAAAAATTCATATAAAGGTATCACGGGCAAGATATTAGCAGTTGTGATGGATCGATACAGTCATTTTGAATTAATACATATCATAGTAAAATTCTTTGTTTTGTAGATAAAAAACGCGGCTTAAATATGTTTGATTCTTGCTGTGATTTGCCTACTTTTGAGTGGTGAAAGGCATTGCTGATATTATACTGCTGTCTATCGGTATATGAGTTGCTTCCATGAATACAAACGCGAAACGTCGTAGAAGAATCAAATCCACAGTTACGGGCCTTTTACAAGTGATTTCATTTAACACAAAGTAAAGTTTTGGTACGAATCAAACATTATTGTTCAAGAATCTCGTGGGCCATGAGAACTTACTAAACAATAGTGATTATCATTATGATTTATCGCATCAGATCTAGCTTATCGATTATATCGAGTGCAATCAAAGAGGACGCGAATGACCCAAAAGCTTTTCGAACATCATGTTGCAAAATTAATATCAAAAGTTAAAAGAAAAAATTGTTTGATACGAGTTTTTATTCATAGGTATACATAATAAGTATAAAAGTTAAAGACCGCATGTACCTGAGCGACAGGTCTCTAAGCAATCGTCGCTAGAAGAACAACAGTATCCGGTTTTTCCGTCGCCTCTTCTCTTGCCTCTTGAACCGGGCTTGCAGCTGGCAGAAGCAGTGGGTGCTTTGGTAGAGGTCTTGGTAGAGGTCTTGGTAGTCTTGGTATTGACAGGGCCATTACATTTACCACTCAAGCAATCGTCCTGGCAGTCTTCTTGTCCTTTGCAACAGGCACCGTTCCAGCCATCACCCTTTCCTAATCCATAAGATCCGGAAGTACAGGCGCCAGCGGTAGGAGTAGCTGTAGAGCTAGTGGCAGTCTTGGTATTGACAGGGCCATTACATTTACCACTCAAACAATCGTCCTGGCAATCTTCTTGTCCTTTGCAACAGGCACCGTTCCAACCATCACCCTTTCCTAATCCATAAGATCCGGAAGTACAGGCGCCAGCGGTAGGAGTAGCTGTAGAGCTAGTGGTAGTCTTGGTATTGACAGGTCCGTTACATTTACCGCTCAAGCAATCGTCCTGGCAATCTTCTTGTCCTTTGCAGCAGGCACCGTTCCAGCCATCACCCTTTCCTAATCCGTATGATCCGGAGGTACAGGTGCCAGCGGTAGGAGTAGCTGTAGAGCTAGTGGTAGTCTTTGTACCGGTAGGTTGAGCAACATTGGCAGTGGGGTAAACCTAGAAACGACAATGTCTTTTAGCAAACATAATGATTCAACTTTTAAGGATCCTTACCCAGCCTTCTTCCCAATAGGGATTTTGGATACCATTACAAGCAAGAGCAGGAATGACGTTGAAAGTGTCTTGGATCTTGGGCATCCAGTACATGGACATGTTGACAGTAGCACTGTTAAGTTCGTGTTCAAGAACAATATGACCCTTCTTGTCTTTTCCTGACTTGTAGTTGTTGATCCAGGTCTTGAAGTAGCCGTCGACTTTCTGTGTAAATGAGATGTGTTAGTCAAAGATACTCCATTAATACTGTCAGTTTTCTCTTACGTGAGGGCTTAAGTTTCCACCACCGGGTGCTGGCATATCCCAATCATTCTATATGAAAAGAGTAAGTTGGCAAGTAGATAAAGAAGAGAGGTTTTTTACGCACTGTGTCCTCATCCCAGAGTATAGTTCTCAGACCCATTTGCCATGCGATGGCACGCACACGATCATCGACATCGCCTTGAGGGGGTCTCCAACACTTAGAAGTAACACCAGTGGCCTCTTTGATGGCTTTAAGGGTCCAGTAAAGCTCAGCAACGACTTGAGCGTTAGTTTGTGTTGTCATGGCAGGATGAGACCAGGTGTGGACACAGAGATGATGGCCATCGTTCAAGCCACGCTTAGCAGCAGCAGGATAGCTTTTTGAAAAAGAAGGTTAGAATGATTGACATGGGCATGTGACATGACAGACTTACTTGACAACATTAGAGCCAATGTAGAAGAGAGTGGACTTTTGGTTGGACTTGGCTAAGAAGTTGTAGAGAGCAGGCTCAGCGTACTTGTTTTCGAGAGCAGCTTCATCTTCATCAGCATCGTATCTGTTGAATGGACCATCATCATAGGTCAAACCCCAATCGCCACTATTAAAGAATTGGTCAGATTTACTGGAACACTACAGCGTATCAATTGAAGGACTTACTTGTTAGGACATGTGTAGATATCTTCCGGAAGCGACTTTTCCTTAGGCTTCACACAATTAGTCGAGGACCACCAACAATACTTGTCATTTTCATCAGAGTCGTGGACCCAGTTTCCATTAGAATCTTGCTTTCTAACAGGAGCTAAATTCCAATCCTGAGGTAAGTAGACTGATTTACGCATCAATGCATTGAAATGTACATACCTTTAGGCACCTTGGACCAGTCAATCATGTTGTAAACCTTCTTCACTTCAGCAGATGAGGTAGGAGGAGAAGCCCATGGCTCAGGGTAACCAGATAGTCTAGCAGTGGACAATTTGGTAGTAGTATCGTAAGGTCCAGGGTTGTAAGAAGTTACAACACCGGTTGCCTTGGGTACTGAAAGGACAGGAGAGAATTGAGGAGCTAAAGTGCCTGTTGCGGCGTACACTTGAACTGCACCACCGGCAACTAGCAGTAAAGCATTAGCGATAAGCATAATGAATGTGTAGTTTTAGGGAAAGTAAAGGGAGTAAAAGAGAGGATGAAGATTACCCATTTGCACTGAAATCATCAAGCATTATATATGATTTTGGTTAACATTGGAGGTGACACTGTGTGCTACTTGCCACACTATTCTGCTTTGTATTTTTAGGCATTTATATCACCTCATATAGAAGTTTTATATATATTTATATACCTCGAACAAGGAGACATTAACACACCATTTTGCCATCGCATTACAGGTTAAGTTGAGGGTTATTTGACGTAAATCAACATTATACATGTACAGCTTGAACCAATGCTCTGATACTGATCCTGCTGCTTCAATACTTTGCTAGATTTCTCTCCATCACACTATGCAGATATGGATACGATATTTTGAGAACGTTACTCAGGCAATCTGCGGATTTGGAGTGGAGATGTATCCTCGACATTTTATTATAGTTTGTTTTTAGTAAAATATGCCAATTAGCAATTGAAATTATTGTAATTGTATTTGCGAGCGAAAAGATGCAGAAGCTCCCGCATTTCGCCATCATAACGGTTTGCTTGTCAGCTAAAATGACTGCATGCTGCATGATGCTCATCATCATCAACATCTTTGCCTTTATTTTTCTGTTTTACCAAGTGCTTTACCCTGTTACAAAGTGCCCCTTAATATAATGTGCAATGAAACTCAGGCATGTCCAAACAGGTAAACCTGCCACGCCGATCATTTCTATTTCAAAGGAATTTTTCCCAACTAGTACAAGAGTGCCTATTTCGCTCGTTTAGCTGGCTGATTGGGTTTAACATTACCCGCTGAGATCGCCTCACTATTTAGAGAAGCCGTTGTTAATATCAGTCTTTATGTTGATACAAGCCGAAATGGAATTGCATCATGGATCGAGCTGAGAACTCGACACACAGGATGATCTTGATAATAGATGCCACAATGTGTAGCAAACACCACATCCCAACTAATCTGTCTAAATTCACGTTTGACAAGCTTAACTGATATATGAAAGACTCGTGTATCTTTCAATCTCCAAAAAAAGCCCAAACATATGATATCTTGATTGAGAATAATCCAAATGCTTTTGAGATCTAGCTTTCTCAGCAGACACTGGCTCAAATGGAAGGAAATAAAAGACAGGAAAGCATGCTACTCTAGTGTGCAATATGATTTGCCAAATGTGTATTGTTTTGAATACAACACATTGTGGTCAAAAATGCAAGCAAACATGCGTGTGACGAAAATAGGTGACAAATCCATAACATTGATTTGCATCATCTCAATAAGCGTCGCCGACATTGAACAATATACATTTTCTTTCATTGTCATCATCACTCGTGCTCTGCTAGCACTCCCTAAAAAATATTTATAGATTGTAATATGCAGAATTTGTAAATGATGAATACAACGCCACGTTTTTCCAACATCCCCCTCCCTCTCGTCATTGCTTTTCGTAAACGCACATCATACACACACACATGTCTATATATATAATGCTCAATATACCCTATCCAAGTGATGCTGCGTCTGGATCAAACACTATGAAGTAGCATCCTTTGTAACATTCCAAGTCAACTGATCCGCAAACAATCAAAGAGCCAGATCATGTTACTGCAAAGCAATAATGCCAGGAACACCACTCATGTCCAAAATAAGGCAATTGCTTTGACACGGCTGTTGGTTCATACTCTGAGCATCGCAGTAAACAATGAATATTTGCATCCATGTAGCTCCTAAATGCCTCATTTCAGAGCCAATTCTCGTGCATTGCAGTAATACTTCACTTTGCCTCTTGTTCTTGAAAACAATGAAATAAATCATACATTTTGTATAAAAGGAAGCTCGTCTATAAAAGAGAGAATCAGTAAATAACCACATTCAATGATTGAATATATACTACAAGATTACATCAAACACAGACAAGCACACAATATGTTGTTATCATACGTAGAATTTGCGGAAATGCTAGCCAATGACACTCGAGCCAACATCGACCGACACTACATTGACATCCTAAACACCTTCATCAATAGTAATGGAGGACCCATGATGGAGCCTGCTTTAGAGGAGAAGGCCAAGTTTTTATCAAGAAACAGTGACCAGTCCACCTATAGAGAGACCTATCAAACCTATTGGATACAGAGATATACAGCCGAGCGAGAACTGGAACGACATCAAGCGGTGCTAGACATGGAGGATGGATTACAAAAGCTTGTTATCGACAACGTTATGGAAAGCTTTGTGAACCCTCACGCAAAAGGAGATCTGGATACGCCCATCATGAGAATAGTGACAATTTTGGAACAGCGTATTCTTGACAGAATTATGCTTCGTTTTGATAAAATGTAGTATAATATAGCTTTAGAGTAGTTCATCTAATACAGAGTATTATTACAATTAATAAATTTGTATTGTCTTTCATTCTTAGCTGTTAGTCATAGGGCTTGAACAAGTGCATGTACAATAGTTGATATGAGTAGACTTCAAGGGAAGCCTTTTTCATTGTTCATCAGATATGGCCAATCCATGTCGATGCGGCTCAGAAAACCATAGCAGAACATCTCACCAAAGCTGTCATCTGAATTCAAGAAACGTGCCCAATATCGAGGAGAAATCCTTATCGTGCACGCTCAAATGTCAAAATTTAAATTGCATTAGCATGCCATTGGAACCTACAGGGTGACACTGGTAGATATTGAGCCTAGCCAAGTCAGTTAGACGTCTACAGTGTCGTTTGTCATTCATAAAAGGTGGTTTTCAGGGCGAAGCACAGCAGCAGCCTGTTGTCTGGGATTGAATTTCAAAGCTTCTTCCAACTGGTCCTCCAGATCTGCATCTGGACATCCGAAAACCTTTCAGGGGCAATTACACAACATTTTTATAATCGAACAGCAGGTATTTCTCTATACCTATACATGTAAAATTGAGCAAGGAATACAATGGTGTTAATTTCAAAGCGATACCTTTAGTCTGTGGAGAGTAACTGTCGAAAAATGCAAAACACGTTTTTGGAGAAATGGTCTACAAACACTATAGTAAATTGATCTGAAGACACTTTTACATGCTCCTATGCTTCACTGCGGTTATTTTGAGCATAGGAACACCTTAGTAGAAAACTTCATTTTCGAGGCGAAAACGTCCATCATTCAAAATCATCCATTTTTCCCTTGCTAGTACAAGGCAAAATTTTCCAAAAATCGATCATCAACTCGATCCCCTGAAAATTGCTGAAAAGTGATTCCTAACCTAATGTCAGGTCGTAGAACACGATTAGACCTGTTTTGAGGCCGAGATAGCGCTTCGTTGGCGAGATATAAGCGATTCAAACTCTTGATTTTACAGTGGTAAATACATTTGAGGGCTGGTTACTGAACATTGCGCATATTAACATCGGGTTTGATGGTCTGTAGTATATCATCTAGCGAAACAGTGTAGTATCAAATCCGTTTTCCATCAAAAAGCGTACAGATTTTCAAAAGCGTGCCCAATACCCAAAATTGATAAAAAACAGTTTTATTATGTAGCAGGTATCGAATCGATTAACTGGCATTGTGTCATTTGACGGATGAGTGAAAAGAAGGATGTTTCTCGCCCGATTCTGACATATAGTCTTCCCTTACTATTAGAAAGCACTTATCGTCCAACAGATAAACATATTTCGCACGACTCGAAAATCAACTCTTTGTTTATTTAATTAATATACATTCAACATACCCTTTCAACTAGCTAAGATCCATATAATCAGCAGATCTGTTTTCTCTACTCTCCGTCTCAATGATGGTCATTTTGATTTCCTCTGCAAAAGGACCATTCTTGATGGCAATGACAAATTGCTCAAATCGAGGAGAGACGATAGGGTCACTCAAGGGACTCAAAGCCACGATACAACGGAGCACAGCACGGATCAATTCCTGGTTCTTTTCCACTTCTTGCTTGACGGCATTGCTTCTCATCTTGAAATCCAATGTTGCCTTGAAGGGTTCAATCAAATCATCCAAGCGTTGAGATACAGCAGTGGGAGCCACCTTGCTGAGTCGAATCAGCATCAGATAAGCGAGCATCTTGATATCGTGTTGGTCATCCAAACCAGCACGGATGTGGTCCAGGAAGCCATAGACATCAATCTTGTCCAGACAGGAGCTCAGCAGTGTGTACATGCACTCATAGGCAGCCTTTCTAATCTCGAGACCGTCATCGACCTTGTGCTTGAAGGGACCCATTTCCACAGTGTGAATGAGTTCTTCCTTCACAATGGTTTCTGCATAGAGCAAGGGAATAAGTTGATCGAGCACGTTTCTAATCAAGTAAGGTTTGCGATGCACTGCAGAGTTGATGGTCAGTAAAGCCAAGCGACGCACGTTCAAGTCAGTGTCCTCCAAAAGAGACAGGAATTTGGTCATGATGGGCTTCAGCAAGTCGTCGTATTCGGGCGAAGGGTCGACAACGGCGTACTTGATGGCGGTGGCAACAGTAGCTCTCATAAAAGCAGAGGGAGAGGCCAAGCGATCCTCCAACTGAGGCAGGAACTTTTGCGAATCTGTCAAGGCCAGTTTGCCCAAACATTCTGCAACCACAGTGCGGGTACCCTCCTCTTGGTCTGATTCACTGCTTTCCAGCAAAAGAGCCCAAATCTCATCAGCGGCAGAACTGAGCGAGTTGTCCTTGTTCTCCACATCATGGCGGGTGATGACTTCCTTGAGCGCATGCAGCAGCAAGTAGCGTCTCTTGGGCTGTTCCTTGATCTGCGTGACAATGGAGGGCAGGTACTTGCGGATGTTGCCAACGCAAATGTTGCCCAGAGCAAAGGCAGCAGCAAACTTGACTTCCTCGGATTGAGAGACAAACATGTTGATGACGAGATCATCCATCTTGTCGTAAACAGACAAGTCGATTCTGCGGCCAATTTCACCAATGGTCAAGAGCGCAAGATACACAATCGAGTCATTGACCTTGGGAGTCGTGAGGTAGCTTTGGAATTCGCGGACTGTGGTATCGCGGTTGCTGTCGCTGGCATTGGCAGCCAATACAGCGACACATTGGGCCACAGTAGAAGCAGCCTGTTTGTTGGCAACAGCAGCGACACCGCCAGCAGACACGCCAGCAGACGCCTTGGCAGACAACAGGGGATCAACGAGGCCATGGACCAACGCCTGGTAGTCAGCAGGACTGGCCTTGGCAAAGGCAGCAAACATGCTCAACAAGCTATCCAAAGCAGCACCTTGCAACAAGGGTGATTCCATCAGTTGGAACAAGGAAGGCAGGATAAAGGACTTTACTTGATCGACAGAGGCAGGGCTAAGGCTCAGGATGGACTCTACCGTCTTGAGAGCGAGGGGAAGGAGATGGAGGTCGCTATCAGAGATCAATGGCTTTAATTCGTGCAGCAGAGTCGAGTAACTCTTGGCAGAGATATGTTGACCAAATCTAACGTATCCTAGTGTTAGTGTGTGTATATGTCTCATTGTATGATGGATGCCTTACCCGTTGACCAAGACATTCAAACACTCCAAACTAGCAATTCTCAAGGGACGGTTACTCTTTCTAAGCAGCAAGGAGATTTCCTCCACAGCGACAAGGACACAGCGCTGCAGTTCCTCACCAGCAGCAACGGGGCTTTGAGACACCACATTCAGCGTCTTGACACTGATCAAGCGTGTCACCTCGTTTCTCAGTCTCTCCAAAAGCACATCCCACGCTTGTCTCTGTTGCGATTGAAGCACATCGCCCACTTGAGCCAGCAACGTGCCCAGACACATGATGGATCTCTCCTTGACTTCCTGGTCGGCGTCACTGGTATTCAAGACGTTCAAGGTGACCTCGTAGATTTGGTTGACGTACTTGACGTTTTCAGGGGCAATCTCGGCAATCTGGTATTGGCCGTTTTGTTCGCGATGGATGGGACGAATGACCTTGATCAACTCGATGCAGACCAAAAAGGCTTCAGAGGTGATCTTGTAGAAGCGATCCGAGACAGACTTGATGACAGCAGGCGCCAAACGGTCAATCATGGCGCCCAAGTTTTCGGTATGGCGGTTGTGGAAGAACAATCTCAAAAAGTAGAGGATTTCAATCTTGAGGTTGGACGAAGACGCGTGCTGCTGATGCTCAGAAGCACTGCTGGAAAGAGAGGCCTCGATGGCAGGGAAAAAGAGCTCGATTTGGTCATCCAGTCCACCGTGAAGAACGACAATGAGCTCACGCAGCAGGTGGAAGCCAATCTGGCGCGTTTGCGTTGATTTGGCAGAGAGCTGCTTGGCCAGAGCGCGACTGATCTTGGGAACGAGCAATCTCAAAAGCTGTCTGGGGCCGTCTGTCGTGGTATCCATGGCGGTATCACTGCTGGATCCATTGGCAGGGCTGTTGGGTATGAGGTCGATTTGATCGCCGTAGCTGGTAACACTGCCTCTGCGGGGACGGTCATCGCCGGCAGCAGCGCCGCTGTACACGCTTGTTTGCCTCAACAGGGCAATAAACGTCTGCAGGATATCCACGCGCACCGACTCTTCACGCTCCTTGAAGCGACTGATGAGCACGGGAGCCACATCCTCGTAAATGTGTTGCAATAGGTCTGATCTGCTTTCAATGATGGCGCACAGGACTTTGGAAGCAGAACGACGCACCTTCCAGGACATGTCATCGTCGTCGTCAGAGTAATCCCTGCAGAGCTGGTTTAGTCTGTGTGGTATCTCGAGCAATAGCACCGTACTTACGCAACTTCGTCGTCGTATTCGTCCTCTTCGTCCTCTTCGTCTTCCTCCATGTCCTCGTCTTCCTCGTCGTCGTCCTCGACAAAGTTGGGGTCATACTTTACATAGTCTAGTGCCAGTTTTGTAATGTCGTTGATGAAGGGTGAGATTTCGTTTGGACATCTAAGCACAAATGACTCCAGTGCCTGAAGACATATTTCACGCAGTTCGTCATCCTCTTCGGCTTTTGCAGTGTAGTTGGCAATGGTGGGGATGAGTTGAGCGAGATGTTTGCCTAAGCGAGCCGTGTTGTAACGACTATGTGTGTGTGTGTGTGTGTGTGTTAGTGATCTGTCAAGAGCGTCCAGACGCATTAAAAATGGGCCATACCTCAATACACCAGCACATTGCACCAAAGTTCTCAGCTTCTCGCTTGAATTGGCATTGTTGTTTAGGCCGTCCATGATAAAGGTGAACAATTGATTGAACAGTTCATCGTTTGTGTGTACAACCAGATAGCCAATAGACACTGTGATTCTCTTGCGGATAGCAGCACGGTTGTGAGATAGTAAGGGCAGCAAGACGGACTGGATTTGGGTCTGCTGTTCCAAGGTAATTTGGCCTCCAAACCGAGCCAACAGTTCAGACAAGATGTCCAGTGTATCCATTTGCATTTCAAACGAGGCGTCCGTCTATTATGTCACTTGGTGTCAGTCCCTCAATGCACTTTGGTTATGCAGCACATGTGTCTTACGTTTTGAATAGTAGTCAGCAGCTTGGGAAAGATGCGAGTGCACACTTGGTTGCCTCGGATAGAATCTACTTCGCTCACTACAGTCTTTAAGCCTACCAAACTCGGTAAGTCGTCCCAGTCGAATACTACTAGCCAAAGGGGGGGGGGATGCGACTTACCAACACTGGCGATGCCACGCAATTCCTCGTTCTTTTGCTGAGATGCGTACTCGTTCAAACGATCAATGATATGCAATAGATTCTCCTCCTTGATTTGCTTCACCAAGGGACCCAAGCTGCGGCAGTGAGTTTACATGTACATACAGCCAGCCTGACAGTCGGCACTTACCATTTGACGGCCAAGTTTTGTACTTCGCCATTCTTATCATCCATGAGCAACAGTACTGCTTTGACGACCTTTCCTTCAATCATGGCGTCCATGTGGAACGAGTCCTTTTGAAGCTCATTCATCAAGTCGTTGAGAGCCATGTAGCGGAAATCCCTGTCTTGGTTGCTCATCTACAGTGAATCAATAACAGGTCTTGTGTGCATTGCCGTTTCATCGTGCTTGCTTGCTTTTTTTTTTTTTACCTTCTCCAACAAGTTGGCAACCATATACGCGTTTGTGCCTTGCTGTGACATGCTGCCTGTACTTTTGTGCTGTGTGTTAGCCTGCGTCTGGCATTGATACAGTGCTCTGCTTTACCTGTTTTTGTTTTGTTAAAAAAAGATAAAAAAAGTGAAATAAAACAACAATGCGAATGTGATGAGCTGTCCTTTTTATAAAGCAGTGATTGGATGTGACTAGTACAGTCGATGGCATTTGATGTTATAGTACTTGAATTCGGAACGTCAAAGCCCTTTTCTCTCTTTACCCTTTTTTTTTTTTGTTAACTCTGCAAAACATGCCCATTGAAGTAGTGCCATTAGGAGCAGGTAAGTCGGATCAATGAACGCCTCAAAAGAGACACCTCTGACATACATGTCTCCAGGACAGGATGTCGGAAGAAGCTGCATTCTAGTCACCATTGGCGGTAAGAACATCATGCTGGATTGCGGTAAGTGATATGCTTCCCCTACACAGCAGGCCCTCCAGCAAGCTAAACGTGCGTCCAACAGGCATGCACATGGGATACCAGGACGAGAGACGTTTTCCAGACTTCAGCTACATCTCCAAGACGGGCAACTACACCGACATTTTGGACGCTGTCATCATCTCTCATTTCCACCTGGATCACTGTGGCGCTCTGCCATTCTTTACTGAAATGTGCGGCTACGATGGGCCCATCTACATGACGCACCCCACCAAAGCCATCTGCCCCATCTTGCTAGAGGACTACCGAAAGATCACTGTCGAGCGAAAGGGAGAGACCAACTTTTTCACCTCAGCCATGATCAAAAACTGCATGAAAAAAGTGATCCCCATCAACCTGCACCAAACGCTCAAAGTGGACGACGACATTGAGATCAAGGCGTACTATGCGGGACATGTGTTGGGTGCTGCCATGATCTACATCCGAGTCGGCCAAGAGTCGCTCGTCTACACGGGGGACTACAACATGACGCCGGATCGACATTTGGGCAGTGCTTGGATCGACAAAGTGAGGCCCGATGTCTTGATTACCGAGAGCACGTATGCGACTACCATCCGTGATTCAAAGCGTTCCCGCGAGCGAGACTTTCTGACCAAGGTGCACGACTGTGTGGCCAATGGCGGCAATGTCATTATCCCCGTGTTTGCCCTGGGCCGCGCGCAAGAGCTGTGCATCCTGATTGAGTCCTACTGGGACCGCATGGGCCTGGATGTCCCCATCTACTTCTCCACCGGACTCACAGAGAGAGCGACCGAGTTTTACAAGCTATTCATCAATTGGACAAACCAAAAGATCAAATCCACCTTTGCACAGCGAAATGCGTTTGATTTCAAGCACATCAAGGCGTGGAAAAAGGAGTATCTCGACAACAAGGGCCCGATGGTGCTGTTTGCTACGCCGGGCATGCTCAATGCGGGCACGTCGTTGCAGGTGTTTACAAAGTGGGCTCCAGACCCGAAAAACATGGTCATCATGCCGGGCTACTGTGTCGCTGGCACCGTGGGCGCCAAGGTGCTGCTGGGACAAAAGCTGATTGAAGTCGATAAATTCACGCAGATCCAGGTCAACTTGCAAGTGAGAAACCTGTCCTTTAGTGCGCATGCGGACGCCAAAGGTATCATGCAACTGATCCGCATGTGCGAGCCCAGGAACGTGGTGCTGGTGCATGGCGAGCGTGGCAAGATGGACTTTTTGAGAAGCAACATCATGAAGGAGTTTGGCATTGCCTGCTACATGCCTGCCAATGGCTGCAGCATCAAGATGGAGACCAGCAGAGCACTGGAGGCGAAAATCAGCACAGACCTCTTGAAATCGCTGCTCAACAACACGAGCAGCAATCACAGCAAGATACCCTCTACAGCGACAACGCCTTCCAGACCCAATACATCCGTGCCGATCAACGCCACGCTATTAATGCATTTCAACAGCAACAGCAACAAGCAGCAGCAGCAGCAACCCACAGCGCCGTCTATTGAAATTGTGAAATCAGACACATTTGCAAGCACTGAAAAGCAGCAGCAGCAGCAGCAGCAGCAGCGCAGAGAGCTGTATTTCCAAGTCGAAAAAGGATTCCAAATCTCTTCACTCTTATCCGACATGGCCCACACAGAATCCATCACAGAGGACCTGCAGCGAAGAGTGCTGGATCTGCTGCAAGTCGCATTAGCAAGGACCATTGGACAGACGTGCTCTATTGAACGCCAAACTGCCAGCATCATTGTGCGAAGTGTGTCGCTGTGGCTGCAAAATGTGCAGACTGTGTGTGTGAAATGGAGCTTTGAAGATGAAGACTTGGCTAGTTTTATTCTGGGCACAGTGAATACAGTGCTGTATAGCCAAGCATAGCAGCAGCAGCAGCAGCAGCAGTAAATAAACAGTAAAGTGGTATTTTTATTATCGTTAAGCTGGTATGTATAATAGTGATATATATAAGTTAGGGCGATGTGGGCGGTGGTATGATTGCTGTGGTTGGTTTTTTCAAATTTCTATCAATGTCGGCAGGCGAGTAGTAAAAGTCAATAGGACTAAACATTGGACTTGGAGGCTCGTCCATTTGCTGCTGTTTAGCTGATGATGTCTGTGCTGTTGGTATGAGTGAGTCTGTCGCTGCATGGCTCAAGGACAATCTCTTTTCATTGCGTGGATTGTCTGCTGTCGCACTCTTCTTCTTTTTAAAGAAGCCAATGGACGACAGTAGCAACGACGGCTTCTTGGTAGGCGTCGCATTGGAGTGGCTGATATGCTGCAAGTACTTGGCTTTCTCTTGTGGCGTTACAAGCGTTGATTTGTTCTGTGGTGTGGGAGAAGTAGGAGACGTGGGCGAGGTGGTGGTTGTGTGGGAAGAGGCTGCTTGCTGGAAATTATCGTACCAGTTGTTCAGTACGGGGTCACTCTGCGAGGGTGATTTGTTGTTGGATTTGTAGATTGGGTTGAGAGGATAGGGATGCACATTGCCGCTGTCATTGTGGGGATGCTGCTGTTCCCCAGTAGTAGTGGTAGTAGTAGGCAGCTTTTTCCTTAGTTGGTCATTTACAGATCGCAACTCTTCATCTTGCTTGATGGGTATATTGATCTCTCGAATGGTCCGTTTTTCTGTCAGCACGGGTGGTGGTGGTGCTGCCATCTTTTTCCGTTGTGTGGTGTCTAAAGGCTGGCTGAATTTTGTGTATTTGGGAATAGCTGAACGAAGGGGGGGGGGATTCAGTAGGCGGCTCTATACTACTACTACTACTACTACGCTACTAGTAGCCTTACCTGGTATGCTGGATCCAGTCCGGTGACCTTTTACGAAATTCATCATCTCATGATTCACATCGAAATCTTCCATGGTAATCAGCATTCTCTCACACGTTTGGTCATCTATGCTGAATGTGCATGTAATCATACTTGAGAATCTGTACAGAGGCAAACATCAGTACTCTTTTTGCTGCTTTCTTGTTTTTCGTATATATATATATATACTTGCGTTTTGATCACTGCTTTCAGATAGTCCATTCGCTGCAATTCAAGCGACTGAAATGTCTTGCAAGATTCCCGCCATTCCTGTATCCAATGTGCTGATGTCGCCTGCATTTCGTGTATCGATTTCTGGTACTCGCAGTCTAGAACGTCAATGCTCTCAAACGAAGCATTTGGATTCTGACATTCATCCACATAACGTTGGCGCGCCTATTCAATCATGTTTGGTTGAGTGCACATGAATTACACACACACACACGCTTGATTAGTAGTGTACCTCGTCAATACGCTCCATCTGTGATAACCTCATATTTTGCGCTTCGTTCATCTGGTGCGTCATCTATATGTTGGAGAATTCAAAAAAAATTGCCTTAATTATGAGCCTGTTGCTTGCTGCATTTCGTTCCTTTCATACGTTACAAACATCTTTATACTTTCTTGATCTGTGAGATAGCTCTTGAGCGGTAACTCGAGCATGTTTCGTATATTCTGGCTCAAATCCACATGTGCTCTGGCACTCATCTCTGATGAAGTCAAAATGGTGCTAAAGCATTCCTCTATGTGGTGTGATGACTCTGACAATTCCAGTAGCTGGTTTCCGTACGCTTCCTCTATCTGAGCTCTGTGTAAACGCAGGTTTTTTTTAGTCATCAGCTGCATGTGTGCCTGTAACAGCGTACCTCTTTGCGAAATAGTCTTGTACGGCAAGTGTGGATTGATTTGATGCTTCGAGTCTGCTCAGCAGTATGTTGAGCGCAAGTTTATCGTGAGACTATACAGATTTGCATATAAATGTTGAGTGATTGGGCTTTTTTTTTTGGTTTTCATTGTCCTGAGATCCGTTACCCAAAAGTTGTTCTCAATGGTCGCATCTGCAGTGCTCTCTAATAACATGGTGGGGTGCTATGATGGAAGTAAGGAAAAAAAGAAGCAAGAAGAGACGAAAAAGAGAGAGAGAGAGCAAAATGAAAACCGCCCCTCCCCTAAATTGTCTCTGTGTGGTGAGCTTTCGGTGGTTGCACTTGCTGCTGCTATTGTACTACCTATTTCTTTTTGTATACGAGTATTTGGCTAGAAATAAACGTGGTTTGCCCAAAAGCCCTTGAAAATGACATTCAGATCTTTGCTGATTTGCCACGGGTGCTAGTAGTGCTTTGGACATGCATAGAAAAACGTTGCCTCGAAAAGTACCTATAGACTCCAAAAACCAACAAAATACATATACTGGAAAGATCTACGTCAACGACGATGCAAATAGCATTCTTATGCAAATGCGTGTTGAAACGCTTTCCAGCACTTTATAGCAGCAAGATGAATACGGACAGTTGGGCGATTCCTTTTAGCGCCTCCTCCACAAGGGCTGTACATTTGGGGCTTGTCGACAGACTCGTGCTGTCATATATTAGTTGCCGGCAGCCCTGTATACACATGCTTGCTTGGTAAACCTGTGTTGTACTATACAGACGCTCCACATTTAGACAGAAAATTAGTTATAAATAAAAGACATAAATTTAGTCAAATCAACCATCACTGTGCGACTCTAACTTTTCGAATGTGAATACAAAACCCTATATACAAACAAAATTTATTTGCTCCAACAACCATCAGGAAGAGAAGATGTTTCAGGATTCTTTTCAAAAACGCTAATCATCTTGCTAAACTCTTCAGTCGAGTTTGTGCTTGGATAGGGCTCCTTTGGAATCTCCTTTCCCAGGAAATTGCACATTCTTGTCCATCCTTCACCGAGCTCCATAATCAAGAGTCTTTCAGCAGGCACAGTCTTCTTGACGTCTTCAATGTGATCCAAAAACATCTTCTTGAGTTTCTCTTCATCAGCAAATAGCTCCTTATCAGCAAGATGGCCGTCCAGACAGACAGTGGTCGTCATTCTTGTAAATTTTGCCATGGGTGAGCCTTCAGGTGCTCTCAAGCCTGTTGTAGCAGCCCTGTGGATGGTGTTTTTGACTGATTTATACCAACTATCAGCACTGCGCACGGTAAGCAACACCTTGGCATCAGGATACTTGGCAATTAAATCCTTGTAAAATGTAACAGTAGGCCAATCCACAGCAGCATCGTAGTTGGCGTAGATTTTGTCCCAGTCGGCTTGGTCCCTGTGCACGTAGGCTTCGTAGAAATCATCAGGGTTCATTTCCTTATCCTCCCAGAATGACTTCATGTGGTGTGTCTTGTACCTAAACATCCATGGTAATGATTAGTCATTGTCGCATGAATATTGCGCAATATGGCGAATAGACTACCTACCCCAACATGTTCAAGGCAGTACGAAGACTATCAGTTCCTGTTCTGCCAAATCCTGCTCCAATCACTTCTAATGGTGCCATTTTATGTTTTGTTGTTCTTGTTGTTTATACTCGAGTGAAAGAGCGTGTTTATTTGCGCAATGCCGAAACATTGCTCGCTTTTATAATGTTTCATTGAAAATGATGTAAGCGCATGGATCGGCATCTGGATAAACTGATGCCCTGCTGTTTGCATTATATCAAAGAACCATTTCTCACGAAAATATACCTCTGTAACATCCTGAGTCTAAATCAATGTTGATTTAAGATTCATTAGTATAGTTTTGCTCAAACGAAATGTTCCTAATGGATCAAGTGTATAGGACACTTTATGCAACTGCGCGTTGTGTTACTATCAATATCAGTTTGGAGCTAGTGGTATATTGAAAATGATACACGACACGGAGTAATTACGATGCCGGTTGATTGATCCTTTGTAAAGACATCACTCTAACAATACACTGATTTACCAAATGCACGAGAGTGAGTGTAACTATACTAACGGGGAAGTCGTAGAACTGCTTGCTAAGTCGGGAAAGCTGTCTCCTCAAAGTGGACTACACACCAACATTCACCTTTCCATTCTTCATATCAACATCTTTTCCAAATGATACCACGTTGCAACGAGTTGAGATCTGCATCACTGCATCAGGACGGCAGCAAAACGTGTTTGGATCATGTAGACTCGCTGCTTTTAGGGCGCTCCTTATAAACAAATCGTTAATACGTCGCTAACATAAAGAAGACTACTACCAAATGCCTAAAGCAGAGGAGGCAAAATTAAAGTTAGTAGTTGACACATGTTAGTATGGGTGCGGCTGTTGTTGGCTTGGGTCTATCTGGATACTTTATACGGGCCATCATGAATGTGATTGAATACGCTATGCATATATGATTAAGCGTGATGCATTTACATAATTTTAAGGATGTATCTTTACGTTAGTAATTTTGAATATTGAATTGATTCAACCCTTGGTAAATAAGTAAACGTAGCTGATATGATTAGACTTCAAGGGAAGCCTTTTTCATTGTTCATCAGATATGGCTAATTCGTGTCGATACAGCTCAGAAAGTCATAGCAGAACATCGCATCGAAGCTGTCATTTGAGCCCACGAAACGTACCCAATAACGAGGAAAGACCCTTATGTATACTCAAATGTCAGATTTCAAAATGCAGCAGCATGCTATCAGAACTTACAGGGTGGCGCTGGTGGAGATTGAGCGTAGCGAAAGCAGTTAGACGTCTATATAGCGTCTTTTACTATACAAAAGGTGCTTTCCAGGGCAAAACGCAGCCTATGCTGGGATTGAATTTTAGAGGCTGCTCCTCCTCTGGCTTTCTGGAACCTTGTTTTGGACATCCAAAAACCTTTCAGGGGAAATTACACAAGATTCTTCTACTCGAACAGCAAGTATTTCTCTACTCTCTTACATGCAAAATTGAGCGAGAAATTCAATGGTGTTAGTTTCAAAGCGATTTCTTTAGTCTGTGGTGAGTAACTTTCAAAAAATGTAAAACACGTTTTTGGAGGAAAGGTCTACAAACACTATAGTAAATTGATCTTAAGACACCTTCACATGCTCCTATGCTTCTCTACGGTTCGTTTGAGCATAGAAACACCTTAGTAGAAAACTTCATTTTCAAGGCGAAAACCTCCATCATTCAAAATCATCAATTTTTCCCTTGCTAGTACAAGGCAAAATTTGCCAGAAATCGATCA